>JAECUM010026116.1:0-29059 GCA_016617855.1 Megalonaias nervosa | reverse complement strand
GGAGCATTTCCTCGAAATCCACAACAGACAAAATACACTCTCCTATCATACACCCTTGAGGGGTGTACCTTTTACACTCCCCGGGGTTTTGTATGGGGGAGAGTGTACAAAATCTGTTGGACGTAGACAAGATTCCCTCGTCATCACCATTTGTATATATTTCATGTTCATAGAATCATATGTCATTAGGATAAGTTTATATTTGTGTCGTCCAAAAATCAAAATCAAAATTATAAACTGCTGAAATCAAAATTATAAACTGCTGAAATCAAAATCATAAACCATCTGTATATATTTCATAACCATATATCACACAAAAAACAGCTCCCTGACAAAAAAAAAGTCATGGGAGCTAATATTTTTTTTTATATTAAATATATAAATATATATATAATGAACCATGAAAACATTAATGATATTATTCCTGCTATTAAAAAACTAAAACATAACGGAATAAAAATATCTGATAATCTTGACCCTCAGAAAATTATGTGCGATTTTGAATCACTGCAACAGAGAAAATTTGATAATAAATATACACTACCTTCAAACTACAGATTTATAAAATTAATTTATCAATCTATGCTTGAATCACTAGCTATGGTAAACGACGATCAGGTAAAGCTATTCGCACCTCTTGCACGTTCGATCGAAAATATCAAATCCGAACTGTCTCACCAGTACGAAAGAAAAAAAATCGTGGACAATCGTGTAATGCAATTAAGAAAGATTATGTTATCTGATTCTGTCAAAAATTATAATGACGCTGAGAGCAGCGACGGTGAAGGTGGACCCTTGACTGTAATTATGGCTAAACAAAAACCTTGGCAAAATTGACAGTAGAACTATCTGTTTTTCGTTAGGAAGACAGAGTTAGATATATTCAAATATAATCAGCTGATCATATTTTATTGAATATGCAGATCTGTATATTTTATCTGCAACATCACGTACCGATTGTGGATGTATGCTAAAATGTTTTGCAGCCGCATTAATTGATGGGAAAGTTATTTCTTGGTCTGTCTGTATATTCATGGATATAACTGACCTCGGGATCTTGGGATATTTTCCAGTATTTCCACGTGCAGCATTCTGACTAGGTGTAATAGCCTGCAGGTTAGATAACCGATTATTCTGGGGATCTCCATCAATGTGATCAACTACAAGTCCATCCTTGATCAATCCAAAATGACATTCAAATATGAATCTACTTGATAAGTATTTTTTTCCTTTAGCAACATTAAATCTAAAATAACCTTTAATTTCAACATTACCGACTGGTTTTTTCAATCTGCAGTTCCTGATTACACCATCTCGGGATGCTTCATAATTTGTATATACTGGATGTTTCACAAATTCGTTTTGCTCCATTTATATATATAATATTATTTGTCTAAATCATTGTTTTGAAATCTAACCAGATAATCTTCTACGGTTTGTATAGGAGATTTACCTGATGATGTATTATTTTTTTTGTCATAATATCGTTTTAATTCCCTGTATTTTTTCCGCCACATTTTAGACACAATTGAGTTTTTCCTCTGACTCCAACACCGCATTTCACACACGGTATTGGTCCTGTACTTCCATTTTTGATACTTTGTGCATGATTTCCGCAGTATTTGTTCACACACGATCTATTACAAGTAGAAGTATATCCAATTTTGAGCCAAGCACATTTGTTTTGTGTTTCAAGCATTATATATATACTAAAATTTTAATTTAAATATTTGTTTTAATTATATGGAGGAATTATCCGTTATTGAACCTAAAAGAGCTAGATTCGATCTTGACAGACTATCAGAATATAAATTTAGTACTTTGATGCAAGATCTGGCATTAACGGATGAGGATGTGACCGAACGTATTCGTGAAGCAAAAAAGGAATTTCGTGACGATGGTGCTGCTCATGTATGGTCAACTTTCAGGATAGGACATATTGTTAATATGATGAACGACAAGCGAGGAAAAGTAATTATTAATCACCTTGATAATCAAAAATATTTTATTTTAATAAAATTTATTGTAAATACAGAAGAAGATATTTGGATTATTCGTGACAAGCGCGATCCCGTCCGCGTGCAGTCAGGAAATAATATTGTTCTCTTAAATAATAAATCTAAGCCCGGAATACTAACCGGTGTTGACAAATTATATTATGAACGTGCATATCCAGTTACTGCAGTTGTATATGCAATATATCCGCTTAATAATAAACCTGACGTCAGGGATCTAAAACCTATGAGATTGTCAGAGTCAAGAATAAACTGTGTAGCTGAACGAGTTACAGAACATTTCATAAACGCGATACGTGGTAATGGTTTAACAGATTTACGACGTAAAAAAATAAATGACTGGGCAGAGTCGGTTAAAGATACCAGAGCGTCTATCAGCGACGTTGCTGAGCTAGAGAAAAAATTAAGATTTCCAATAGCAGTGAAAACATTAACCGGAGAGATTTTGTACAAACCGAAATATATAAAAAATGGAACTCCGATAGATATTATTGATCATAATGCGCACGCATGGACTGCTGCTGTAACGATATTTCCACGAGATAGAATGGTTAAATTTTATGACGGTGATATCTTTGATTTTATTAAAAATATTAGTAAAACCGATCCTGTTTCTGTTTGGTTATTTCAGAGTTCGGAATATAATCATTATGATCAATTTGTACGACCTAATGGTGATATTCCTCTCCATGAGGAAATGGAACATATTGCGCTGAAATATACTTCAGACGATGTCAAAGTTAGACAATTATTAAATAATTGTTTTACAGTTCCATCTGTAGCGGCTCATTTCGCTCAGGAGAAAAATTTATGGAAACCAACACGATCGGAATTCCTTGAAGATGTCAAGAAAAGCTGCGTAGAATATGAACACGGCGGATTATGGAACACCAAATACAACCATAGTGATGTTATCTCGGTTGATATGGTAGCGTGTTATCCTGGAAGTTTTCTTGGATATGGAGTATGTTCTAAATACTTTAAGAGATTCGGACATCCTACACATGACATGACCAGGGTTGCGATAAACGGACCCTTACCAGATTTTGACTTAACAGGATTTGCTCACGTAGAATCATTCGAGTTTAGAGAAGATCTCCATGTGATTATTTATATTTGGTTCGGAAAACATTTTTCAGAGCGATGTTGGGTTCCGATAGTACTATTGCGATATATGCTTGATGCTGGATTTTTAATATCGTTGAGAGTAACTGAAGCGATTATATCGTATAGTTCACAGAAGCAAGTTTGGTTGCCAGAACCGGACAGATTTAATATCGATGATACCAGGAAAGAATTCCCTGATATTGATGAAGATCAGATCATTAAAATAAATAAATGCAGGAATGAACATGATGAGAAACTTGCAAAAGATCTTGGTAGAAAAATAATCGGTAAATTTACTCAAGGTGGTTCATACGATCATAAACGAACGTGTACAAGATTGATTATGGACGATGCTGAACTAGATTTTATAATCGCTGATACAACGGAGAAAAATACGTTTATAAACAGATGTAATGCTTATTTATCAGATGGAACAAAACTAGGTACCATTGTGAGCTATCTTGATGGCGAGTCACCGCAGTTTACTCATTTAAGATCTTCGATGTTAGCTTATGTTTCAATAAATCTATTATCGATGATAAATAAATTTTCTCGTCACGCTGTCAGAGTCGCTACGGATTCGTTCTACATAAATAAAAAATATACAGATTTGTTAAAACCGCTACTTGGTAATGGTGAATGGGGAACACGGAGGATAAAACAAGAAAATATACTTAGTTATTCTGAATCTGCCGATGTTGAAATTGCGGAGACATATTATAGAAATAATAATCAAATATTAAAGTCATCTGCACCATCTGTGTATGATCCTGTATCTAGATATAAAACTGTTTATCTTAATGGGTGTGGTGGTTCAGGTAAAACAACTCGTGTAATTAATTTATTTATAAATAATACATCAGATATGATTGTTTTAACACCGACGCACAAACTTGCCAGAGAAATAAAGCAACGAGGAGTAAAATCATGTACTTATCATAGTTTCTTTAGATGGTGTGGAGATACCTGGACTCCATCGCGGATGGGTGAAAAATATATACCTAAGTATATTATATAGGACGAGATATGCACGGTGTCGTTAGAAACACTAAAAACATTTCTTGATTGGCTATTGACAAAGAATACTTCTGTGATTATGTGTGGCGATAATGGTCAACCACCACCCTTTGTTGGACAGTCTCCACATGAATGGCTGAAGAAGAACGTAGATTAGTATGAAGAAATAAATGATGACCATAGAGCTATTGATGAACCGCTGAAGGAATTTAAAAGGTTAATCAGACTTCAGCCAGATAGAGTACAATGTGAGATAATGCGAGGGGTAATTCCAGAGACTTCTGTGAATAATTTTCTAAATTTATGGAATCCCGCTGATTTAATAGTTGCAAGTAGAAAGATAGTTCGTGATGAACTACAGGATAAATTATTTACGTTACATAAAGAAAAGTTTTCAGATCTACCGGTACCATTATGTTATCGCCCCTCAGATACTCGACGACAGAATATTGATGTTGAAATTCCTCGTGGTGGAATACAGAATCTTGTCTTGAATGATATTATTTTAGTCGATATTAATGTCGTTGAGAATGCGCTGAGTATGAATAAATCACCGTGGACGTTAGGATATGCTATAACTATTCATTCATCACAGGGGTTAACTATTTCTGATACAAATATTTGGATTATAGATGATCGGATTGAATGGTCGAATTTAGTTTATCTCGCAGTTTCTAGGGTCAGAAGAATATCTCAACTACATAGGGTTATTATGAATTTTATAGAAAATAATGATCAAACTTAATAATGACGTAATAAGAAAAAAACTATCTGGTTATAAGCAGTGTGACAAAAAAAATAATCGTGACTTTGATATTGATACTGAATTTATTATAAAACTAAAACAACTACAAAATAATCATTGCGCAAGTTGCAACTGTAATATGTCATGGCAGCATTCAAATAATAATCCAAGACAATTTACCGTAGACAGAATTAATAGTGATCTCGGTCATACACGTGAAAATGTGATGCTGACCTGTCTCGAGTGTAATCGACGTCGAGGATCTGGACGTTTACAAAATTGAGCTTGGTGGTAATTGCGTATCCTCAGGAATTACTTGCAATTGTTCACGTACAAATCCACGTTGAGGGGCTGTAGAATCTAGTCTGTATATTGGAGATCTACCAGTGGATCTAACCACGCTAGAAATTTTATGTGTAGTCACGCTCCAGATGGGATCGGTTGCTCTTTTTTTACCACCTTCAAGTTCGCCAGGTTCATATAAATATCTAACTGTAACATTACCTAATACTGGCTGAGAGAAAGATTCACGTCGTATTGGTATATATTTTTTTTTTTGATCGCATTAGAAGGTTTCATGGAAGTTGCACGAGTAATTTCATCATTTAACGCAGCTATCACACTCTGTAATCTTGCAACCCATTCACGAGATCTATCCTTGAAGTTAGTAGATATTTCCTTTGCATATTGGTATCCAAATAACCGCTCAGCAAGTGTTCTATTAAATCGTTCAACGATTGCCTGATCACAATGAATTTCAGTATGTCCTCGTCTGATTTTAACGTTGTGCTTGTTCATCAACGATGATACTACTCCAAGAAATTCTTTACCGGGATCAACTTGTAATAACCGTGGCCATCGTAAACCACCACGTTGATAAATGCGTTCAAACGCAGATGCAACTTCAGATGTTGTCTTTGTTGATAATGGCTCCGCTTCTTTATATCTACTCGCAACATCAACGACGGTTAACGCGTATCTATACGTGTATTGACGTCTACGTGTTTTAATGGTATCGTGTGGTAAAAATAAAATATCCGCTTGATGAACTTCATTAGGAACGCTAACATCAAAATGCGCGTACTGAATTCTTTTAGGTGGACTTAGGAAGATTTGCCATATTGCCTGTCGTGCTAACCATGATGCAGCGACATTACGTGAAACTTTTGCTGCTTCGGCGAGTTTACTAATCGCTGCCTTACCTCTCCAGAATCCTCTCGGGGAATAATAAACAGATTCCATTATGATAGTTATATAATTAATTGCCAGCTCCTAACACCAGTTTACCTTTCATAGCAGTTTTTACTAGAAAACTAGCTAATTTTTTTCTGAGAGATTTATTAGGTATAGAATTTAACGCGTGAATCAATTTTACATCCGCGAGATGTCGGTGTTGCAAATCTTTACTTTTATACGCGACATCATGAACGTGACACGCTTGATCAATCTTATTTACTGGATACTCTCCTGGTTTTGGTTGATCTTGGTTATCGAGTCTGATATCAAGTCGAGTTCCTGGACCACAATAATTATATCGGGGTAAATGTTTCTCACCGGGATATTTAGCCCATGGAGTTCCTGGTAATTTTCCTAACGAAGCAGCGATATCTCCCCCACCTGTCTTTGTTGGAATAAATTTATATTTCTTGGTGCCACATTTCACACACTTACCTGTAAATGCTCGTCTTTTATTTTTTGTTGTTATTGTCGTTAATTCAGTAGTATCGGTAGGTGCTCTGCATCGAATACAATATAGAATCATATTATTTATTATATGGATATAATTGACTTTTCTGCGACACGAAAACAAGAACCAGTAAAGCACCATCCAGCGCTTCCGAATTCTATCAGAATGATTATAATAGGCCCATCTGGAAGTGGAAAAACGCAATTACTACTTAATCTAATAATGCGATGGCTGAAGTGGGATAAATTGTATTTAGTAGCGCCATCTGTAGATGATCAGTGATGTTACGAAGTACTTAAAGATTTTAATGAAAACGCAAAATTGTTGCATGAAGACAATGTCATAGACTTTATTACTGATATTGATGAAGCGCCATCCGTAGATGATCTAGATGGATTAATTAATAATTTAGTAGTGTATGATGATGTTATGCTGGACAAACAATCAAATCCAGCTCGGATATTTTCACGAGGCCGTCACAAAAACACAGACGTGATTTATGTTACACAGCGTTATACACAAATTCAAAAAGTGATCAGGGATAACTGTAACATTTTAGTTGTGTTCAACGGAGTTGATAATCATACGCTGCAAAATATTTATTATACTTGGTGTTCTGGGGACATGGACATGAACAAATTTAAAAATTTCTTTTCAAAAGCACAAGCTGCTCCCTTTGGTTTTGTAACGATAAATTTACATGATCCTAGGTCAAGATATCGTAACGGACTTGATACAATTTTTGGATAAAAACTATAGCAGCAGGGAGGGTGGAGGACAAAACATTAAGTGACCAGATAGTGAAAAAAATAAAAAAAAATCTGGTCAATTAGAGAAGTTTTCATTATTAAGACAAAAACTTTTGTTTTACAGCCTTTCGTAGGAACCCTTAATTTCAAAAATAAGGTCTCTACAGTTAAGCCAAAAAGTTGTAGGGTTCACCCTCCCTGCTGCTCCTGTGTATGGTCCTAGACATACCGTCTTGTCAACACAGATGCGTTGGCAAAGTTTCTTGAATGGTTTTCGATATACCGTCTTGTCATCACAGATACGTTGACAAAGTTTCATGAAAATCCTACTAATTTTAAAGTTATAGGCCGGACTGGAAACGCCCGACTTTAGACGGCCGTGTGACAAAAAAAGTACTATCAGTCATGTTGATGATAGTGTTAGTGTTAGTAATTGCAAAGGTAGTGGCAGCAGTAACAGTAGTAGTTATTGCTGTTATTCTTGCTGCTACTGTTGTAGTCGTGGTAGGAGTAGTAAGAATGGTAGTAGTAGTAGTAACAGTAGTAGTAATTCTTGTTTTTCAAAACGTACTAACATTTTTGTAAGAACGAAATAATTGAAACAACCATTGCGAATTAACTGAAATAGTTTAGGTCTTTCTTTTTTAATCAAGTAATACATTGATAAAGTGCCTTTCAGCTTACTTAGAAATCTGTTTTCTTACAACCACTTTACAAAGTTTGCATAGTCCTATCACTTGATCTGGTTAAGAGGTTTTAACTGATATGCCACAGGCTTATGATTTCTTTAATTTCTGTGAAAATTTACGATTATTTTAATTAATGAATTGAGATATCCGAAGCTCGGATGCTTTCTTATTGATTTGGTTTTGGTCCATGCGTTCTTCTTTTGTTATGCCAGTCAATAAATCACATACGCAAATTTCGGAGCCTCGTAATCCATTACTTTGATCGAGAGCAAACAACGTTATACTTTGAAAAGAAATTATGTTTTGTGATAAATTACCGTTATTTAAATGCTTTCTAAAGTGCATTTCGCCTTCAAACCGTGAGTAACATATATGCTCTCTGTATATCTTTACAAACCTTTAAAGGGTAAATAAGCATAGCTCGACATTAAAAGACATAGCTAGACATTAAAAACAGCTATACATCAAAAGACTTAGCCAGACATTAAAAAACATAGCTAGACATTAAAAGACAGCTAGACAATGAAAGACAAAGCTAGATATTAAAAGACTTAGCTTGACATTAAAAGACTTAGCTTGACATTAAAAGACAGCTAGACATTAAAAGACAGCTAGACACTGAAAGACAAAGCTAGACATTAAAAGACTTAGCTAGACATTAAAAGACATAGCTAGACATTAAAAGGCTTAGCTAGACATTAAAAGACAGCTAGACATTAAAAGACTCTAGACATTAAAAGACATAGACATTAAAAGACATAGCTAGAAATTAAAAGACATAGCTAGACACTAAAAGACGCTAGATATTAGAAGACAGCTAGACATTAAAAGACGCTAGACACTAAAAGACACAGCTAGACATTAAAAGACATAGCTAGAAATTTACGTAACTGAATCTCTATAAGTATCAACCATAAGAATATCATCCAATAATTTATCCTTCCTTAGAGGAGAAATTTGCCGTCAATAATCGCTTGTAAGAAGAGTCCACTCTTGAAACCAAACAACTCTCAGAATAACTACAAACATCCACAATTATGTTTAAACGTCACAGAACGGATTCGAACTTCTGTTAATGTTTCCGATTGCAAGTTTCATAAGGTAATAGTTTAACAGATCTCATTAATTAAACTTCATTAGATTGTTACCGTATGTACTCGCTTATATGACCGGTCAAACTTCAAACAACATAGGCACTAATCTGCCGTCGCGTAATGTGCCTGTAGATTAGGATCTATGTTGTTTGATTACTCCTAACAAAACTGCATAGACCCAGATCTGCCAGCACATTATGCGAAGGCAGATCTGGGTTTGTGCAGCTTGCAGTTGGACTCGACTTGTAAGTGAGTACATATGGCGGGCATCGTCTTTCATTCCCTGCTTCAGAAGCTTCGTTTCTGTTCCAACCCATTCAGTTGTACAGATTTTCAAGATATCAGAACGCTAGGGATTTACGAAGGTTATCATTAATTTTTCATTTCCATTTTCGGGTAATATAAAAAAAAACTTCGCATTTTCTTAAATGAAAAACAAATCCTGCCTTTAGATGGCAATGACTCCAACACAACATAACGAAAATGTAGCAGAGGATGCGAAAATAAATAATACATTGTAATGGAATGATCCTAATTTAAATTGGCATTGGGTTTTATTTTTTCAGAACGGGCCCGACCACGCCTGCAAAACTGGGCACGTAACGGAGAAGGTCAACAGACTGAACTCCATCTATCTATCTATTTGTCTGTCTGTATGTCTGACTCTCTCTCTCTCTCTCTCTCTATCTGAGCTCTGAAGTTGCTTTCAAAATGAACACTTTAATTATATTATATAATGTTTAGCAGAAGATGAGACGGAAAATTAACCAAACATCGCAAACTAAAAAAGCAAACAGTAGTCTTCTCATTTATCATGCAATTCAATACAGATTTTTTCTTGTTGTTGTTATATTTGTTGTTTTTTCTTGTATAAAATCGTATACTGCAGTTATCGTTCATTATCTAAGAAGATGGCGACATCGAAAGACTCGTCTGGTATAATAATTATCTGTAAAGAATGCATAATTACTCGCCAAAATAGTCTTTACTGTTAACTCAGTCGAATGCAGAGCGCGTACCACGAGCGGTCAAACGAATACGATTCTGACGCATTGGTTGATTCTGTGCGTCATTTATCGTTACATTTCCTACAATATGTCGACCGCTCTGGTGGCCTAGTGGTTAGAGCGTCCGCCTCGGGTGCGGGAGGTCGTAGGTTCGATCCCCGACTGAGTCATACCAATGACTTATAAAATGGTACTAAAATCTGCCTCGCTTGGCGCTCAGCATTAAGAGGTTAATTTTAGGACTGGTCAGCTTGGTGTCAGGATAATGTGACTGGGTGGGAACATCATGCTACATGTCTGCGGCATGATGCCCCAATGCTAAACATCACTATAAACTGCCACACTGCAGACATCGTAGCGATATGACTGAAAAATTGTTAAAGCTACCTTAAAAATCCAACACACACACACACACACACACCCCTAAAATATGTCAGGGAAAAAGTACAGATTTACAACGAAAAACGGAAATTCATGTGCGCAGGTTCCGAACGCGAAATCAGTTACCTTAGACCACATTACATATTAGGTACCATTTCCACACTTAGAGTGATGGCGATGGATTAGCGTCACGTCTATTTAGTTTCAAAATGATCGATCTTAGCTTACAGGCAAAAACAAGAGGAAAAAAAAAAAAAAAATGCGGTTGCGAACAGTTTCGTCAGAAATTATATACTCTTGATTTTTCTTCACGAACTATTTTGGAATAAACACATAAGAAAACAACCGGCAAACAATATTTTTATGATTCGGTGTTCATTGCATCAAACCCGTTTCAAAAGAGGGCTAAAGAATAACAGCACGATTAACTTAGACGTGCCATTTGTCTCAGCTGTTAACATAAATAATATTTATAACCTAAATGCCAACAGCGTAAACATAGTGTACGTACAAAGTATTGAAGAAACCTTTGAGTAGACCCCTGATTAGTCACTTATATTTTTGGCTGTTTTTTTAACAGCCAATATTATTTTTTAACTATTTATAGGCAGTATTGTTTTCAACTATTTATAGCCTGTATTGGTTTAACTATTTGTAGCCAGTACTGGCCTCATACTTGTATAGATAAAAATAACCTGTTTCAAAATATTATCTTTACAGAAAATTGCATTGATGTGTAATTTCCTGCTCATCTGCGAAAGTAAACGAACTACTGAAGAGGCACATGATGAAATTTAAATGCTAAATATTAGAGTCCACCTCTGGACGCGTGTATTAAGGATTCTGAAGAAGAAAGACAACTCGGTACTTATATTGCGTACGGTTCCATGAATTTATGTCATCTGACATAAACCATTTACAATCAACTGTTTCATCTGACTTCTGATGACGTCGTGTGAAAAAGGTATCTTATTTTATTTTCGCTGATAGAATTCAGAATGTTTACCTTTTGCAAAAACAAAGTAAAGGTGGCATAAGCTAGCAGTTTAAAAAGCGTTCTACCGAATTGTTTTCCCGTGGGTCTGGAATCAGTTTATAGAATTTCCAGTCACCAAAACCACTGCGTCATAACTGTCAAGAATAATAAAGCAAAATCTTATCAATGGATCAAATGCGTCAAACAGAGTTGTTATGGCGTGACGGATGACAAACTTACTTTTGCATCAAATGGCAAATTTAAAATTGTAATTCAATTTTTAAACTTAGACTTTATTATAAATGCGAATAAATTTGTGCTCACTATTTTATCGACCACGCACGTGAATTATATGTCAAATTTATTCAAACAGGACATGCTACTCTTAAAAATGCGTCGCCATGATCAGAGACTATGATTTCTCTCACGCATAGTTCGAGAGGGAATTTTGATATTTTGTATTATTGGCTGTATTCTTATTGTGGCTATAGACAAAACAGTGAGTTGTCCAGCTAAAACGGATATATCTCTTTTCGACGTATGAAATTTAAAAACTCTAAGAAAATGGTTCGACCGGTTATACTATCTCTGAAATAAAACTGAATGTAAAGAGCTGGCACTGACAATTGTCTTAACGAAAGTTCATATCTAATGAAGCATGCCTGAGAGTTGAATAATTTGATGTCGAATGGTTTGAAACCGAAGTGGTTATGTCCACTCCATTATTGTTTTTAATATTTTAAAAGAAAATGCGTAAAAATGACTGATGACCTCACCATTCGCTGTACAAAATCTCCCTGTCCCAAAAAGAAGTTCCACTGATAATTTGCTCCATGCAGTAATGTATAGGCAAATATGGGTTTAAGCTGCTTTTAAATTGCCAGCAATGGCGGAAAATAGCAGTGGCCGATTTAGTGACTGTCCAGAACATAATGCGATGCTTATGTTTTAAATAAAAGACATACGCGACAGGGATGTATGCCGGAATTTGCTCGGTAGGTCGCTAAATATTTCTCGATAAGTTGTCTAAAATATAATTCACCGTATACATATGCATCAGATAAAACGCACTGCACACTTTCTTCTTTTCTTTCGTGTTTTGCGTAGACAAAATAAAATACAGACATTATATTGTTTGTATAAAAACTACACATAGAGGAAATTCATTTTGGAGATTTCTCTATTTGGAAGTGCTAACACTTACAAAAAAAGGGTGATGCTACTTTGTTGAATTCCCAAATTTTCGAGGGTAGAGCCGCAGAGAGGATACTCGTGAGGCCAGTGACTCTACAAGCCAACAAATCGTATCCACCATTTGTTACCTGAAACTTCTATATTCTTATATGATTGAGCCTTTCCAGGATTAAAGGCCGTTCTAGGGTTACGATGTAATGGAACTCCCCAATAACTACTCCTCCGGCGTATGCGTACTATCGACTTTTCGGTTCCCTGTTCTGAATATTTTGCACAATGAGCAAAGCTTTCTAACACCGACAACCAATCTAGAAATCCCTCTGTACACAGGTGACATCGAGTGACATATACTAGTTCCAATAACTTGATGATGAGTAAATATTTGCCACGTGATTTTAACTTTGCCTTTTCTTGAGAGGAGATGACAAACACAGAATGGAATAAAAAGAGAGAGGAGAAGCAAATTATTGCAAAAATAAGGAAATCCACTTTCATATGATATTGAGATTTAAACTGCAAACACATATCTTCATTAAACCTGTAGTTTTATTGGTTTATCATGGAGAAATAAGAGCAACATAGATCAAGTAGAACATGGAGGAACATTACATTAGGGATCACCCGGGTGCCAATCCAAAAAAAAAAAAATACAGTCTATTTGTTAAATGTCACTCTCAATTAATTTGGTTAAAAATGGGATCTGATGTATTTATTTTCGCAACGTTTGCCGAGTGCTACCTATTAACGTCATCAGGCCGGTGCTCTGTCTCCAATTAATGACAGTCCTGATATTTTCCTCGTACATATTAGTATACATCACGAAACTCTTAATATCACACCTTGTCGGTTCGTCTTGCATCACATCTGAATGACTCGTCAGCCAAAGATTTGTATTTTACGCCGTACGCTAATAAAACGCGACCCAAACATTTAATACAAAGAATCACTCTTGTGTCAAATTACCAAACAATTATACATCAGAATACCCCAAGAATATCTTATGTTAAAAAACTGGGGATGGTCCAGTTGAACAAGCTAATCAATGCTACCGTAAAATCTCGTTAAAACTGAACATTATTAGTCTGCTCATTCATACTGGCTAATTACTTGGCTTTGAAAATATCTTACCAACATCGCCTCAACAAAATCAACAAATTATCACTCAAATCTAACAAAGCTATAACAGGAGAAGTAAACAAAACTAATACATACCCTTGATTTATTACTTTATCCGCGTATCCGAAAATCACTCGTCCCTGAGTGATAATAAACATCCTACATGTGGTCATGAATCACAATTGAGTACTCACCTAGAAGCAACCAACAATCCGATTCGATAATCTCAACACGATTACAGGCAACCAACAACCCGATTCGATAATCTCAACACGATTACAGGCAACCAACAACCCGATTCGATAATCTCAACACGATTACAGGCAACCAACAACCCGATTCGATAATCTCAACACGATTACAGATCTTACTCAGAATCAATGGCTCTGATTCCTTACATCTGCCACTCTCCATCAAACTAACGCTTAAAGCACAATCACCTAAAAATATAATTGATATGGAGAACGACCAAAACTACCTGTTCAATCCAACATGACACTGCTTTGACTGGGCTATCAAGGCTGCGAACTGTTGTAGATTTATAATAGTTTGCAAGTCCAATCAAACAAATAAGGATCTTCCTAAAATACAGACGATAGCCACGCCAGAGTAAGTCCGATCTCTTGGCTAGTTGATTTACAGTCTTCCAAAGTAACCCGAAGCAGACTGGAAGCTTGTTCCGATTGTTGCACTGCAACAGATCCTATATCTACCATACAACCAGCAAACCATCAAAGAACTAGCCAAACAGAGATTCCTGTTACTACGACGAAGATACTGCAGACAGAGCGATATCGATTATTATTGGCTGCCCAATAGTTTTCGACACAACGTCAACTTGCTACTGATGTCAAACGTCGCACATCGCATCCTCTCCACCAGCCACTTGCCGCCCCAACGTCAAAGAAACATGTCACTGCCTTACAGGACAGCACTTAAAGCACCCGTTGATTGCAGACCATGTCAGGTTACACAGCAGTTCATGTTTATGATATATATATATTTTAACCAGTGGCGCTCGAATGTTTACTAGTTTAACTGTCGTTCACAATCATTCTGGTACATATTTTGCCTAATTGTCTCACACATTTACACTCGAATTAATAATTAATTTGAGCACTATACGACCCAGACGTATATTTAAGGGAATATTTTCCGTTAGATAATGAACCAAGCATAAACCACTGAAAATAGAAACAAGGGTTCAGGCCATATTTCCATACAAAATTCAGTGTAACATAAAGTTACGATTTGTCGCAGCTTTCCATGACATGTTGACACGAGCACTCGTGAGATGGTTTGTAAACAGGTTACATCATGATGGCTGAACATTACATGTCCCAAGAACTTTACCATCTTAACAACTGGGTCACTGTAGAGGATAAAATGCTGAAATGATTCTGAAATAGTGTCAGCTGTTTCATTTGTTAAACGATGAAGTGCTCTACAGTCACGAAGGAATGTGTAAGAAGTACATGTCAATTATGCATGCTTAAACCATGCTAAGATTGTTGAATCTGCGATAGCATTTTTTTAATAATAAGGGACGGATCATTTTTTTTGGGGGGGGGAGAGAAGAAGGGGAGATGGGGGGGTCGGGGGGGGGGTCCGGATCACAAAATAGCTTGAAAATATTACCCTTGCTCTAATTGTAGAAGCAATTACTAATTCCGACCTTCATATTAGTTCAACAAACATCCTAGTTGGAAGCACAAGGCTTGGGTACAGCATGATGAAGTCTTTAAAACAATGAACTAACCAGCCAAATTACAAGTAACAGACTATTTGTGCAACTATCCAAAATCATTCAGTTCTATGATACTCAAAACGTATCGCAAATTACTAGGGAATCGACTCTTTTAAGATGAGGGAGGTCGCGGGTTCCAACCCCGGCCGAGTCATACCAAAGACTTATAAAAATGGTACTAACAGCTGCCTCGCTAGGCGCTCAGCATTCAGACGTTAGAGTTAGGACTGGTCGACCTGGTGTCAGAATAAAATGTGACTGGGTGGGACATGAAGCTACATGTCTGCGACATGATGTCCCAGTGCTAGACATCAGTATAAACTGCCACACTGCATACATCGTAGCGATATGACTAAAAAATTGTTACAGCTACCTTAAAAATCCAATTCACACACACACACACACACACACACACACACACACACACACACACTTTCAGGTATAAGCGCACTTTTAAGAGGGATTTTACATAGTCAATGAACTTTATCCAGGTTTATTTTAGCGTCACGATCTTAAATAATCCGAATGCTGTAAAAGAAGCTCAGTTGATCTGCATGGAGAAATATGCTAGGGCCATGTTATCCAATTGTCACAGTAGGCATTGTGTTTATGTATTATGAAAACACCATGTTAATGAAAAGTGGATACAAAAAGAGGCAGGGTCATGTCAATGTCCATAGTATTATTAAAGAAGTGCCTAGGGCCTACAGGAACCTTAATCCGGCCCTGCCTTGATCCCAATATTTACAAGATAGATGGTGTCAAGATGTATTAGTTATTATGTGAATACATAGTAATAGAAACTCCTTATAATGCATGTGATTATAAATAAAAAATAAAACCTTTTCATTTTGCTAATTTTAGTATGACAAAGTTTCTTGTGCTTTATAAAGGCTCAATTTTCACGAATTGAGATTTCTAGAGAGTATATGGTGTGTACACATATTGAGATTTCCATAGTGTATGCATATAACATTATACCTATTGAGATTTCCATAGTGTATGCATATAACATTATACCTATTGAGATTTCCATAGTGTATGCATATAACATTACACATACTGAGATTTCTATAATATATGTTTAATAACAGTACACATATTAGACTTCCACAGTATATCGATTTATTATTATACCTATGAATTTCAAGATGTATATATCATTATACGGTTTAAGATTTCCACGATGTATGTCGAATCGCATTCTGAGACTTGAACGGCGCGGTGTATGCTTGTATCAATACACAGATTGAGGCTTCCAATGCGTATGTATATATTAGTTCACTGATTGAGACTTTCACGGTGTATGTATATATCAGTACACAGACTGAGACTCTCATGGTGTATGTATATATCAGTACAGAATGAGACTCCCGCTCTGTATTTATATATCAGTACACAAACTGAGACTCCCACTGTGTATGTATGTGTCAGTACACAGACTGAGACTCCCACGGTGTATGTATCAGTACACAGATGGAGACTCCCACGGTGTAAGTATCAGGAAACTGAGCCTTCTATCTTCTATGAAGTATATATATCGGTATACATACTGCGGCTTTCACTGTGTAGGTATAGATCAATACACATACTGAAACTTTCACGGTGTAGATATATCAGTACACGTATTGAGACTTTCACAGTGTTGGTATGTATCAGCACACTGATTATAATGCAAAACGACACGTTTTAGACACCATACCAGTGTAGCACTGTCTGCAATAGTCAAAATAATATACCCCGACAGTGAGAGAGAGAAAATAATTCAGTAATTGTGTTTATATTTGTGTTTGTGTGTATATTTCTCACTTTTATATGTGTGTGAAAGAAAGAATGAATTAAAGAAAAAACAGTTCATGCTTATTAATGGCATAAATCAATTTAAAGTAAGACAAGTAAATAAACTGCATTTTTCTTAGATGTTCGGCGCATTGACCATGGCCTTGTACTCATTCCACATGCATTACTCAGAAAAATGCGAAAAATATAACCCCTTACAACAACGCAAAACTATCACGCCTTAAAACAACACAAAAATATCCCTTAAACAAAATCCAACTGAGCAATGAGTATTAAACAACGATTTAAAACATTCTCGTCTTTTGCACGGTGAAATCGTATCTCGCCATGGTTTAACCATATTAGCAAGAAAAAACCCCTGTCCTAAAATAACTAGCACTGTCTGCCTGTACTTACTTAGATATACAGTCTTCTCTGATTCATCGTTCCAACATGGCAATGCAGTTAGTACTGCTTAACGAATTTTTTTCAAACTAAGGCTAACTTCCCCATCGTGTTCCACAATGTGGGCCAATTCTAAATTAAGTGTGAAAAATCTGCCCCTCTTTCTTGAGAAATATGGCTTACACAGAAGAACACATTTCAAGTGATTGCAGCACCCTCAAAACAGGTAAGCAAACAAAAGTTTATTGTGTGACTGATTGTATTCAATCAATTATCTTAGTTTGTATGCGTGATCCACAATCTAAACAATACTTACCAACTGCATATGTGTTCATTGTTGATCGTGTTCATGTATGACAAACATGGATGTAATAAAGTATACAGATAATAACGACAGGTAGAAAGAGTTATAAAGGAAAACGACTGAAAGTTTTAAAAAAAACTTTAAACAGGAAAACAAGAAGATACACTTTTTGTCCGAACTTTTGAAACGACTCAGACTAAGGTGGACCTCAGCAAAATCAATGCAGCAATACCAATGCAGACTCAGCAAAAACAATGCAGACTCAGCAAAACCAATGGAGACTCAGCAATACCAATGCAGACTCAGCAAAACCAATGCAGAACGAAAACCACAAAAGAAGCCTTATTTAGTCACTGCTCGAAATACTTTTTCCTGGCTTATGCCCGTACAGGTGTCACATGATTAGCTGAATTTAAGCATCTGTCTATTGTACTGGTCCTATAATTTGTACATCCTACAGTAAAAGTGCTTATTTTGTGTTTCACAAAGTTGATACAGCATCCCCATCTCTGACTTTTCTAACCACAGCCATTTCCTCTGCAGTTCGAACTCGAAGAGTTGGTTTATTGCTTGCATTTGCTACCCTGGGTCTTATGTTCGAATAATTTGATTCCGTTTCACCAAAAGATTCTCTTTTGCTGTTTCTTCGTTTAAAATAATGCAGCAAAATACTTCCAGATATTACAAGCAAACTGGCATGTTCCTCCTGACTGAGCACATATCAATGCATTCGTAAGTTGGCTACCCATATACCAAACGGTGCAAATATGCTATATGTCCCTTTTTCGCTTTCATGTAGACAATGAACTCATAAGCAAAACATACATAAAAGCAGGATTCTTATTGTTTTTATGACAGGCTTGAAAATACTGTACAGAACGTGCGAACAAAATTCAAGATCGTAGTCTCCGAAAAGTAAATTTGTCAAGAACAAAATATATACAGGAACGGAATCGCCTTTACGCCGATAAAATCATACTGAGCATGCGAATATACGGAAAACGTCCATATTGTGTGCATTTTTCTGCAAATATAATCGTGAAATAGGGTATACTTTCCCTGAGGAAAAGGTTTAAATAGTCTCAAGTTCGAAAGAATGGCAATATTATGTCTGAAAGGCCTCGACGAGACGATTATTTTGGCTGATAAATATTACCATCAAGGGATGCAGGGGTATTCTTGTTGAAAGATTTCACCAAGTGATATGAAAAACAAAGATATATCTGCTTTTGTACGCCATTTATCTAAACGTATCCCGCATCTGAAAAAGCGTGAATCGAACTGCTGGACTTTTGGCGCATTGGTTTGGGCCAGCCTGTCATGAACCTCATGAATTCCGCAAACCCTCGATCTAAAATCAACACTGACAGCAACACATAAATATATGCCCCAAAGGACAAAATTGGAAAATGAGACACATATTGGTACGAATTTGCACATATAAAGTAAAGGTACTTTAGTAAGCTTAATAGGGTCATCAATTCTTCATACTGTGAGTAAATAACAGTTAAGGGACCACAAACACGGAAGTTCCTTCACTTATGAGCCTACATACGTAAAAACTAATATATCCAGTCAACTTACACACTGCTAGACATTTTACATATATACATAATCCTGGTAAACACAAACATCTATACTGTAAATATGTAAATGTGCCAAAAACCTTCTCCTCAGATACAAACTAAGACTTTCTTACAGTTTCATGTTTATAGTATTCTACCAAAAATAAGTCTCCACATAAGACCAAATTTCATGGATTTCTATAGAAAATTAATATCTTTTTTTCTTCAAAATAACAAATACTTGGCTTGTAGTTGAAACGTATTAGTCTTACTTTGCTGAGGAAAGAAACAATCCTAAAGAATCCGTTTAGCTGTAAATAAATTTTCTTCATGGTACATTTTCTTCATGAGAAAATCAAAGCAATTGGTTATGAAGTTTGGATGTGCCATACTTTACCATAAGACCTAATTATGTTCATACAGGTAGATAGATTAGTATTACTAAGTAATTATTGCAATATATTGTTTTTTATTTTTGTTTGCAATATTTAACATCATGAATATTTTCAAATAGTATTAACTGAGCTCGAAGCAATTTTAAACAACCTTTCAAGAAAGTTATTCTACAAAGTGGGAACATGCTTATGATCAGATACTGTAATAAAATAACAAAGAAAGAATAAAAAGGCAATGAAAGGCGTTACAAACGTAAGACGTCCATAACGGAAATTTAGCCTCAGGTAATAGCTTAGACCCTCGGTTCAATGGTCCAAGAAGATAAGATATACAGTGGGAGGGGGGAGAAGAGGAAGAGATAGACTATATTCGTAATTAAGCATAAATTTTGGTTGATACTGGGCACTGGGGCAGTGTGCGTTCGTGTGTGTGTCTGTGTACGTGTGATTATGTGTTTGCTTTATATGAAATCAAAATTAGTCTTTCACGTGTGTGATCAGATTTGATTCAGTATATTTAACTTTAGAATGACATAACATGTGCATCTATGCAGAGTATGCATGTAGTAACGGAGAAGGATCTTGATATGTAACTTCTGTATACCTGTAGTTTTAAGTAAAGTAACTTAAGTCATATGACATAGTTTTGTTTTGTTTTTACTATGTATTGTTTCTTCTTCACAATCACGGTTAGCCTTGACACGTGAGATCTAAATGTAGAACTTGTTATTTCAAGCAAGTCAACAAAAACCCCAACCTGATAACTGATAACACTCACTGCTTTATTAATGTATCAAAATGATTTTTAGGAAAAAGAAAACAAAATAAGATTGTTAGCGATTTTAATAATTTCAATAAAATCTTGACTGAAAGCTAGGGAACTAGAATTGCCAACAGAGTGTTTGTTTTCATCAATGATGTAGTTGATTTCAACAAATTTTTCTTAATGCGTTAAGAACGAACGAACTCTCTCGAGCTTGGACATTATATATCAAATTGTTAAAAAATTTCAAATTTCAACGAGTAAGATACTCAGATCTTACCTTTTGTTCGTCTGTTGCTTCTCTCAGTGCTTAAGGTAACTCTTTGCGAACTGCCTTGGAGACAGTGTACACAATACTTGTGGATGTCGTCCTAATGATGGATATGAGAGTTTGCATGAACAATTCTAGGGAAACATGCAACGTGTCAGAAATGGGCCGAGCTTACCTGTTCTAAAGGTCCATCGCCTGTCGGCTGAAATAGACATCTTTCATTCACAGGCTACAGGTAATGACGATACTTTACCGTATCACCCCAAACAAAGGTCCATTTCTTTTCATATCAGCTTGGTGTTTATTACATCATCTAGAGTGTCTGCTGTTAGGAGATACCCCTCAATAACGTCACAAAAACGGCATGTTTATATATATATATATATATATATATATATATATATATATATATATATATATATACACACACACACACAGGTTAGAGGGTTTTAATTCTTCCCATGCTGGAATCGAACACGTGCCACATGTAACCTAATCTATCCCATACCTCTCATCCACCAGCCCTAACCCACATACTTCTGTTTAAAACAGGGTCATGCCCCTGACTTGAAGCAAGAAGGTCTGAGGAGAAAATTCATAGGTGCACCAGAAAGCGCTCGCCAGACAACAAATTTAAGGCTCAGCTATTCATACAAACCCATCAGATTTTTATTGAGAAGTGCATATACATGAAATGCAAAGACAGACTCTGGTATTCAATTTTCCTAGCACTAAAGCCCCCCCCCCAACCCCCCAACAAACGTGCCGTTTGTTAAATGAGGATCATTCATATATAATCGAATTATAATTGTATATAAGTATTATGGTCTTCACGTTGATCAAAACGAAGGCGTTCATCTTCAATACCACAAAGCAAAGTCTCTGTCCCAGCCCAGTGTTTTTGTGCAATGAACCGTTTCAAAATTTTTCAAGTCCTGTCCGGGCTCGTCTGTATAAGGAAATCTTTTCTAATATGTCATAAACTATGAAATTTGGCAGACTTAATACATTCGTTACAACAATGAAATATTTCAAAATTAAGCAAAACAAAGTACTATTTGTTTAAGCTATTTCAGCTCATAGTTATTTATTTATTTATTTATTTATTTATTTATTTATTTTCTTGCTTGCTTGCTTGCTTGCGTGTTTGCTTGTTTGTTTGGTTGGTTGGTTGGTTGGTTGATTGATTGGTTGGTTGGTTGTAGTTTAATCTTTCATGTGGGACCAGTTCACAAAAGCTAACCTATATTTTGTAACATTATGTAACCGCTTACACCAGCCGTACGTAATAGTCCTCGTATTTACTGTAGGTAATGAGGTAAGAAGAATCATATAGCTGATGATATATCGGAAAGGTCACAGTGATATAGGAAATAGAAAGCTTTACACACAAACACACACACACACACATATACATACATACATACTGTATTGTTTGTGATTCTTTTTATTAAAAAAATTAATTCATTATATGCTATGGATAATTGCATTTTGTACTTGACCTTGTCCAAAATCAAGTTCGCTGTGTTTCTGACTAAAGACACTGGCGTTGTTTTTATCCTGCAAACAAATAATACATAGTTAATATTTCCGTATGAGTGTGGGATACATGGGCGCCCGCAGTATGGGTCAAGGGGAGTCACGTGACCCCCCCCGTCATACTGCAAATATATATATATATATATATATATATATATATATATATATATATATATATATATATATATATATATATATATATATATATATATATATAAATTCCGACAAGTTTAATCATGCAAATGAAGCTGAAAATATGTCACAAGATTCTGTTCAAAACGCTTAATAAATATCAGCTTTGGTTTCAGACTGCTTTTTATACTAACTCTCCCAGCCGTGACTGACTAACCCCCCCCCCGAAAATCCTGACCCCCCCCCCAAGTCCTGATAACCCTGCAAAAAATCCTGCGGTCGCCCATGTCCACGTTACAGTCAACTGTATTGTAAAGCGACTGACGCAGACCGTATTCAGTTTACTGCATATGGAAAGAAATTTAGAATAGCATTTGATTTCCATAGAATATCGGATTATTACAATTTTTATCCGCTTGTTCTCCCCCACGATTTTAGCTTCATATTTACACCTATTTGTATTACGTTTATGACTACCTAAATGTCTACATGCTATATCTATCGTAGCCTACATAATAAGGACCTTTCTGACCCTTTGCATCGCAGCCTTCACATAGGGACTTTTCTGACCCTCTGTTGTTGAAAGTAGTAGTTATAATGTTCAGTCAGTGGTGAAAGTTCCATCAAGCAAGTATACATTGTATACTGTGATAGGTTACCCTCAACAGGTTAACAGTGTATTGTAAATTCCAATCAGTATAACATATAAGGATGCTGTCTCACACGGAGGAAATCTGTACACTCGATAAGAATGTGTTCCATTGTTATTGGAAACTGACATGTCATTTCATGTTGGTCGATGTTTACTGTTCAGGAATAATGAGTGATATATATGATCGTCATAATAACATTAATATCTGCGATTTGTTGTATATGAGGGATGCCACTGTCACAATAAAAATCATATCTGCGATTTATTGTATACGATGGATGCCACTGTCATAATACAATTTGTCTGTGTTGTTTGTTGAGTATGAGGCACGCCACATTCACAATAAAGTTCATATCTGCGATTTATTGCATATGAAGGATGCCACTGTCAAAAGTGGTTATGATGTTCTGAAGTTTGTAAAGTTTTCATTCCACATATTTTCCCATGTATGGGGAATTTGCTGACTTGTGCAATATTGGAAGTCCTTATAAGGATCCTAAACAAATCCCGAGATTTCAAGTTCCGATCGCGATGCAAGCTTATATTCAATGAGATCATATAGGTTGCTAAACCCTGCATATTTCGCATAGTTAACCAAGGAATGTCTGAATGCGAGCAGTTTGCTACCTGATACGAATGCTATCCTAATTTTTGTAATGTAGCTATTTACCCTACCACCAAATTTCCTGAGGAAATAGCTATGCATGTAATTTCCAGCACAGTTGTTGTAATCAAACAATACACGCAACCATAATATTTCTGACACAGTAGCTATTTGTCTGATATTCATCCAAACATTGGATTCCCGATACGATCGCAGATTTTGTTACTCAAACATATTTGCATAAGTTTCTGGGTGATACGGGAGTTGGAAGTTATTGCTTTGTTTGCTTCAATTATTATAACTTTTCCCATTCTGTCTTGTCTATTTTGAATTCAAATTTTAGCTTACTAGCTATCCAGCCTGTTTTTGTTTGCAATTAATAAATATAACATTATTTTCGTACAACAATTAAAACAAATTCAAAAAATGTTTACCTTCAGCAATGCTACCCGAAAAATGATGTATTTGTTGTTAATCGTGATATTTGGCTAGTTTTGGAAAGGTCACATGTACTAAACAAGTCTTGTCATTTGAATAAATCCAAACTATTGTCGGAAAATTAAATATGACCTATGCTGTCGATTAATATTATCATCACGTCAACACATCTGAAACGATTTCTCCCTTCCACGTCACCACAATAACTTAACGGTATTATTTTGCCGCACCAAATGTGTCTGGACAAATGCACAAAGTATAACTCTTGCTGTTTGGAATAGATGCCGTTAGTTTTGCAGTAAATATTACCATCATATGAAAAGACAAGTTATGTTGCTCAAACATCTAGAGCCTCCTTATTTTATTAATTTTTTTTTTTGGGGGGGGGGGAGATCTCGCTTGAAATGATTTGTCGGTTTATGTATTGTACGTATCCTAACACGAGTTATTGCGTGGAGAATATTTAAGTGCAGCTACCGGAAGTATGTGCCGATTAATTAGAGTAATCTCTCTCTCTCTCTCTCTCTCTCTCTCTCTGTGGTTGTCACAAACTCAGTAATCAGATTTTCTTTGTAGCATGAGGTTATGGCATCAGCAGTATCATTTCTAACCTTTTGTAATCAATTATTGTTTGGTGTGCTAAGTTACCATTCCTATCTTTTGCAGGGATTCGCAGTTAAATGTAATCATGTATACGACTACAGACACTAAGCTGGAAATAATCAATACAATTCAGAACCTTAGCTTTAAAATCTGCACGTTTGCCTTTAATCCCTTCAGATATAAATAAATAATCCTATATTTTTAGTGGCGCATTTTACAAGGACTGTGTGGTTTCAAAGGTTGAAACTTGGTAAGCACACCCTTAAGGTTTGTAGCCACTGCGACACAAATGTTAACCTGACAGACACGCGATCAGAATGATGCAGGTTCGAATCCAGCTCAAATCACAAAGGGTCGATACCCACGATGTATCCCTTGGGAAGTCATTTCACTCCAGTTGTGCATTTGTTGATGATCTGCTAAAGAAAAAACTGATTGTAAACCAAAATTGTCCCTTCGGAATTATTTATTTGTAAAATATAAATTATTAATTCACTTATTTCTCAGAGTAACATTCCAGCTTGAAGTCTGTTCAGTAATACTTATATCATGATCATGGTGATGAAGATGGTGAAGATAATTACTCAATGCACTTGGTCATTTAAGATGTATGAAATAAATATTCGCCCCATTGATTCGAGAAAATTAAAGCAGTGCTTGCATTTCCAGGTTCACTTAGTAGTGTGCCACACCTGGCCAAGTAAGAGATAGGAAAAGTTACGGAACTTCTAATTTGTTTGGTGGGATATTAAAGCTTCCTTTGTGTTTTAATCACCGTCAAGTCGGTCCAAAACATTGTCATGAATTCAATATATTTATTCCTGTACACTGCTGTACAATCTTCAAACCCTTTTTACATATCATAAATTTCAATTAACAACGTATTTTTCTATAATCCAGAAATTATGGTTGCTACAAAAGGAATATAAAGTTACATCGTTTTCTCTTCTGTTTGTTGATCTATTCTACACCTGTCCATCTCACCTTAGTTAATTCTGGCGTTACTTTAGGTAATTTCATCAGGCACTCCTACTGGCAAAGCCATGTTGTCTAGTGTAATAGATTCAACTTTTTGCTTTTTTAAACTCTTCACAAAAGTAGGTAACTAAACAACTTTATATGTCAACTCCAAAGAAGAAGACCAAACGTAATATACATTTGTGCTAACGGTCAAGGCCAAACATAATGGTTATTATGCCTCATAAAGACCAGATCTTAAACTCTTAAAAAACATGGAATGGACAGTTTTCCCAAACAGACTGATTTTATATCATATATTTAATTTTGAGAAAGCAAATCTTTTGGGATAGTTTGTATTCCATATATGAAAAAACACGAGAAGGCATATTTAATTTGAAAGTGTCGTCACGTAAGTCATTTTGGTAATTTTTATTTTAGAGAGTGTTCTAGATCATCATTTCATAATTGCCATAAAGAGCATTGTCACAGAATAAGGCAAGAAATAACTTGGTTTCGCCTTAGAACGATTTGATCATTTTCGTCGTACATGCGTACAACGTTACCTAGGGTGGATAAGTATTTTTTTAGTTAAGCGACTTAACTAGCATGTATCCCGTCGTAGATCGCTTGCGGCGAGAGACACTAAAAGCACGGTATGCACGGGTATTTTACCCTTACTAATACTCAGTCCCCTGGAGATTTAAGACAAGGTTCTTATCTAATTGATACATTGGTCTTTTGGATCTTGTTAAAGAATGTACGTTCTCCATTTTTGTTCTACAGCCATAGGAGTAAGTGTTACATTTTTATTTTGTTTGACATGTGAAGTATATTCAGTTTTAATGTCGTAGCGTGAAATGTTGCCTTCACCACTACACGGATTTGAAACGTTGTAAACTTTTGAATTGTTACTTGTTGCTATTAAGAGTATAATTTAGTAGCATGTATCTTTAGATTTTAATTCCGTACCTGTTATTATGACCAGTTTGATTTTATTTTTTTTTTAGCTGTGTAGCTGTGCGTGTGTGTGTGCGGGTATATCAGGCTGTCGGTCTGGTCGTCTGTACGTCTGTATGGGGATGGAAGTAGGTGTGACCATCAAGGCCACACAAGGACGGAACTGCTGATTTGTAAACTTGTGCGCTTGGTGGATCCATGAAGGGTGTATATGGCCAATGCATGCAAGTGTGGGCCAACCCAAGAATTCAGGAGAACTTTGTGGTTTGACGATGGACACGTAAACTAGATCGAAATGTTTGCAAGTTTTTACAAATATTTTGAGTCATACTTGGTTATGAATTGTACGGGTTGTACAAATGACTGCGTCACGAGTCATGTGTTTGGTGCAATTATGTTGATCCAACGATCATATTTGTTTCAATTGATGTTGTTTCAAATGAATACAATTGTCACTTTCATTACATGAGATTATTTGACTCTTACTTTCATTACGTCAAATTATATGAATCTTGCCTTCATTTTTGAATATATGAATCCTTTGTGAATGTTTGTGATAAGTAATCGAATGTGTCGTGTGTTTGAAAGAATCACACTGTACAGGTGATAGAGGATATATAAATATATATAATCAATTCGTTTCATAAACTTCCATCTTTTATCACATTGTGGTGTTGTCATTTAATCCAAGAACCCATTCAGGTCAAATCCTGTTACAAGCATGTGAATCCATCCGCACTGTTTACTGCGAAAGACTCGTATGAGAAAACCTCGTTATTTCGAAGAAAAATTCCCGATGTATTCGGCTGCGTTCGAGACTTATATGTAACTTTAAACAATTATCTCGTGCTTAAAATGTAATATGGTTTATGATGATTATTACAGTTTCCACACTGCACGATATATTTATATTGGATCATTGAATAGAAATATTGGACAAATTTGTGCCATTTGAGGGAAGACGTAGGAATGACATTAATCCTTCCGTTTCATTCACTATTTGCCACTTCGATGGCAATATGGGAATACCTATGTTAAAGAGGTCTATAGGTTTAATATTGGATTAGGTTTATAGGACAGAAAGTTTTAATAGGCAAAGGGTTATGGGATAAACGGAGCAGAAGGAAAAACCAACCAACGCATTGTATATCTTTTTGAGGCACGTCAGTGGCCCTAAAAATGGTCATTGCTGATCTATAATCAAATCAAGTTAACAATATAAGTATCATCGATCTTCTTCTCTTCCTCAAACTTTATCTCACAGCAGGGCCGTGAAAGCCTTCTTCAGAAAGCCTTGGCTCTCTAAATAAATACTTCCTAATAGTTGTGTCCGTCATGTTGGTGATAGCCCATGATTATTTCACATGCATCAGATAGTTCGGGTTGAACAGTATTTCCATTATGAATTTGGATGCCTCCAAGGTTGCTAACATGGCGTACAGCTTGAACTCTCCAATGGTCATCATTCTATACATCTTGATCGTAGGAAATAGCAAAACCATGCAACTAGTCGATGGTATTTATAGTCTAAATCGTATCTAAACGGATTGAAATGTTTCACGAGTCCACGTTACAAAATTCAGGCAAAGCGGATATTCTCTTTCAAACAAAAGAGAGCGCTGTGTGACATCACATCAGTATATAGATGCTCCAGCGTTCGTGCGCAGTGACTCAATGCGACACAGTTGGAGCATGGCTGAAACGAGGAAGATGATGTATAGGATTGAGCATGCGGTGAAGACGAAGAGTGATGGTATGACGGCTACGAAAGCCTCAATCATACTTCCAGAAGATGATTTTAATTTTGTGGATTTTAATTCGTCTTCGCAAGAATATTTACCGGCACTTGTTCCTAGTTTCCTTATGTAGAGGATCCTAGAGATAGAAGGAAGAATTGAAGAAACTTTTACAGCAACAGAAAGAAGCAGAACAAACCTGATTCAAGAAGAGGAAAGAAATAAAGGAGAAAACGAAGAAAAGATAAAGTGTGAAGGAGCAGGATAGAAGATAGACAGTGAAAACCAAACGTTTGTGCTTCAAGATATTTGATAGAGTTAAGGTACCCGAGACAAATGTATCAAGCGCCTTTAACTGGGCCTAAGAGAAATTAGATATTTAAAGCTCATCTTGTCAAGTTCATGACTTTGTTAGAGAACAATTACCCAATT
>JAECUM010026111.1:0-48251 GCA_016617855.1 Megalonaias nervosa | reverse complement strand
TTTTTTTTTTTTTTTTTAATTTTTTTGGTCGTAAATGAACTGACGGCTATCATCAAATTAAATTTTCGAAAACAGTTTATTTTCTTGAGCATTTTGTCTCAAACTGATTTTTGACGGAGCCGGTGGTTCATTATTTTCATCACTTTTGTTTCCTACTCTTATTCGAATTACTGGTCAAAATATGCTTCTCCAACTCGATAGTTAAATCCATAAAATTTCAATTATAGACAATTCATCACCAAGAAGGTGCACAAAACGCAGGATTGATGGCAGATTTGATTAAATTGATAAACTCAAAAAATGTTATGCTATTTTAAGTTAGCATTGTCATAGGCATATTCCCAGATCTTTCAAAAATTGCCAAAAACAAAAAATAACACAAGAGAGGTATTGAGGACTCTCTAAAACTCTCCATCGACATGCAGTGAAATCACAGAATATTTTAGGTGTATATGTCAATGAATTATTAAACTAGACTGGAAGAAAATCTGTAATATGTATTTAAGTCTAGCCTCAAATAAGAATGTTCAATAAATATCTTTCTCATGCCAACAAAAAGACTTTACATAATGCATGCATTACTTCCATTTTTCATTATGATGCGTTTATTTGGAGACACTGCTTAAAGGAAACAAAATGTTACATAACAACGACACAAAAGCAGGTGTTGTGAATAATGTTTAATAAGCCCACCATGAATGCAAGCGAAGAATGTGAAATTCTACCCTTTGAATATAGAATTAAATATTACATGGGGGCCCTTGCATAAAAACAATTGAATGATTTATCATCAGAATTTACCAAATCTTTAGTAGCACACACTTTCAAACTATGTATGTAGAAAATGGGAACAAGTGTAAATAAGAATTTAAATTTGTTGTTTGGGAGTAGAAAATTACCATTATTTTAATGAATTAAGGACATTTTAGTTTAGTGTACATACACTGTACTTAGCAACATGAATAGTTCTGTTCTTAAGAGTAGCCATTTTCTCGTGAGAACCATATTGAAGATCATCAGTTAAATATATAACCTTCACTGAAAAAGTGATTTTATATATACTGTTCTCTATATCTGTATTTCTTTATTTGTCGTACATGATTGTAGATTGCAATGAGCCATAACTATGTTTTTACAATTCTTAATATCAGTCTTAATAACGAACCTGTTGAAAAGTGTGGGGTTGTTTCCTACTGCATTGTTGAGTCAGATGGGTTGTGTTGCGACACAGGTTTGTCTTGTGACATACGTCAGAAAGGAAGTAGGCAATATTGCGACGTCAGAACCATAGGGTGTGTATAAGGACAAAGAAGTGGACAATTAATGTATACCTAATTTCCTATTTCTAAGGACTGTTCTTGTTTTAATATCAGTTTGCATATGTATTTAATGTTGTGTTTTGATATAATCTGAGATGAAATTTAATTTTTGGTTTATTTATTGGAATTACAAAGTGCTCAATGACTCTGGACTAAAGCAACATTTTGAGATTGTTGTGAATTCATTCAAGGGAGGTTTGGACAAAAACATTGTGGTATTGTAACAGCCAAGGGTAGCGTATTGTCGTTCTTTTCAAATCAAATGGTTTTTAATCACAGGTTCAATGCAGATAATTTGAACCCTTCATAGTAATTTAGTTCTTTAGTCACAAAAGAAAATTTCTTTTGTCGCAATGATTTAATCAGTTTAAATCCATTACACATGTATCAATAAACAATAATACAACTTATAAAGATTTGTTATTCTTCTTTCTAACATCAAAGATCACAGATCATGTAGAAACATATCAGAAAGCACCGATCTCAACAAATGACTTCATCCTTGCATTATTTTGGAATCTGATATTTTAACAATTTGTTTATTTGAACAATACAGAGTTAATGGCATTCAAATTCAATATCAAACGGACTCCGTAGTATGTATCACTGAATCAAATATATATTTTAACCTTGGAGTGAATTCTAGGGAAATAACATATACACTCAATTGTTAGGACTTAAAATAAAATGAAACATTTATACAAAAACCAGATGAAAATAAACTCACCAAATACATGTCTCACTGACAAAATATTTAAATCACATAGATTGCAGTCATGCAATCAACAACAAAACCTTATATATATATATATATATATATATATATATATATATATATATATATATATATATATAGAGCGAGAGAGAGACAGAGACAGAGACAGACAGACAGACAGAGAGACAGAGAGGGAGGGATAGAGACAGACAGATAGACAGATAACAAATTAGAAACATATTCATACTTTATTCCATCAAGCACATTCCTGTCATCATCATGGATGCCCTTCAGGTATGTATATAACATTTCAGAGTGAATAATTTGAGTCATTGTATGTCAGTTTCATCATTGATTATAGGACCAGTGCTTTATCCAACATTTGCACACAAAGTTCATTTGCAAGTCCAACATAATTATTAAACATTCTTCACAGTCAGAGACTAAACAAATTAAGCTCATTAGAAATGCACTCACTGCAGACCTTGAACAGTATGTTATGCAATTATTGATAAAATGTCTAAAGTATTTGTTTCTAATCTTCCAAGAAACTCTTGCAATAATTAAAGTCTGATTGCAAAGTGCGTGTAAGATAAAGTTCAATTATTTTCACGTCTGAAAAAAAAATTATATATATATATATATATATATATATATATATATATATATATATATATATATATATATATATATCTACTGGAGCCAAGTAGCTGTCTTGTATTACAAATGCCAGACACTAAATACAGTTTCTTGCCTATCTAAACACTTGGTTTACGAGCAATGCAACACGGAATGATAATACAATTATTGATGGCACAAAGTAAAAAATATATATGTGTATATAATATGCAAAATTATATCAAACAGTGTTTCAGATTGCTCGATTTCTCAATTACTATTTCATTTTCTTAAAAAGCTATAGTTTTATGAATGATAAGCATGTATGTTTGATGTAAGAAAAAACAGAATCTGGAATCTACACGTGACAATATTGTAGAAAGAAATTCTGCCCGCTCCCCCCATCCCATGCATAATGTAATCCTAGCCCTCTTCCCACATGTGATACAAAATTACAAAAATTGTAGCGAATTTCCTCATGAAATGAAATACATAAACTAGATAACGTTCTAAATAAAATATTAACATTGCAGGAAATAGGCAAAATAAAAGAACAGTATCATATTTCAATTTGCAAAGTTTATCGCCTGACCAGAAAAAAAGCTGATCAAGATGTGAAATATCACAAGAGGTCAATATTAAAAGAATCTTACAATTGCGAGAAAATTAATGCCCTGTATGAGTCGATATCTTTGCCATTCTAAGACTGGAGATCAGGAAAGAATGGATGCGTTTGTACATGTCTGTCTGGCCATTCAGTCCTCTTAGACTAGCTAACAGTATTATCATCTAACAATTTTCACCTTTTAACAATATGAAGTCAATTAAAAACAATTCTACAAGCGTTGTTCACATGTATAAATACAGTCAACTCCTGCTCCGTAATACATAATCTCTACCTTTCATAGTTTCATTCAAGTCACATTACATTGCATACACAAGTAACCTCACATGCTCAAGCAATGTATCTATCAATCTCAACTAGAAAAAACATGCAGTCAGCATACCAAATCTTTTATGACAAATCCTTGTTTTCTTAATGCCTTCATGAGATTGCTAATAACACATAAGCACACTAAATACTATTTAGTGTCGAATCATTGAGCCTTGCACAGAGAATGAGGATGGTAGCTGACCTGTCGTAGTTTGAGAAGGATTCGAATCTGCAACTCACGGACTATGAGCTAGACAAGCTATCTACTGAACCACAGCAGCTTGATATGCAATCAATATGCCTCCCAAACTCCAAAACACAAAACGTTTTGTGTCCCTCGGTTAGGCTGTAACTATTTACAGTTAGCATATAATGTGTTGATTTTAATTAACATTTTTAAATAAAATTCAGTAAATAAATTTTGTACAAATGCTATAATGATTTTGATCTAACATAGGATATTATTAAGGTTCTATTTAAAAAAAAAAACATTTTGGACAGAGTGTGAATTTCATATACAAAAACAGAAATGAAAGTGTATTTAAAGTATATTCACTGATGTCCCTACAAACATATTTTCATATTCCATGCCTGCATATTTACTTATTTGTCTAATATGAATATTAGGAAAAGAAAATGTTCTTGGAAATTTATTTAACTGTACATCTGAAGATATGTCGCAAATATAAATGTGGGGTTTTGTGAAGACTAAACCTTTGTGATATTTTGGTGGGATCATGCTTTCCACCATAAAGAAAGACAGCAATTGAAACAGCATTAGGCATCTCAAAGTTGATCAAGAAAACCAATAAATTCTGAATTTTGAGAAAATACCAAAGAAGGAAACACATGATATATGTCAAATTTATAAAATGGGGTTGATAGATGAGATATATTTATCTAAAATTTTCTTAAAAATATTATTTGACATGAAATAATACATATAAACAAATAAAACACAATAGTATCACGAGGAAATATAATCGGTAAACTGGAGAGTTGTGCACATAGGTACATCAGAATATTCACACATACTTTATTACATCATGAAAATATTTTGTAATGCACAAGTGACATGTTGACTAACTATTTAAGAATAATATACAGCCTTTTGTAAGGGTTTTGTTCCGTATTTTCCAAGCTGTTTATTCACAGTCATATGTCGAATAACGGTGTTTTAATCTAAACCAATAAGTAATTTCAGAACCATAAACTGCAGCACACTTCGCTCTTTCTTTGCCTCTTTTAAACTGCAAAAGGTGCTGAACTCCCATAGATCGTATGACTGTATCCTCATAAATGTTCTCTCCCCCCACAATCTCCTGTTTAATATCAACTGCCAAGCCATGACCCTCCTTCTTCTATATCAAACACACCTGACAAATATTGAACCATCTTTTATATCTCCATGACTGTCACTATTACACACCATAACTACAACTCTGAAGCACTCACCATTAAGGGTCCTTGCATGGCAATAACATACTGAACATTATACTTGAGTTGTAATGCACATGTAACAAAAGTTATATACAAACTAGGTTAATTGCCTGTCCTAGGATGGAAATAAGAGAAAGTAAAGGAAAAAAGTTTTTACAAATTTGGATGAGCAAGTTTAAAAGAAAGTTTGAACATAAAAATAAAAACAAAAACATTAGATTTCTCCACGAGTTTCGAACTCACGACCTCTTTTTAGGCAAGAGTTATACACATAAAGACAAATGTGGGTGTTTATAAGATCTCATATACGAAATGGATTGATAACTGAGTGATTTAAAGCATTTCAAAAAACTTTAGGTTTATGTGTTTTGTTCCAGATTCTTTAGAAATTATGAATATTATATTCCAAATATAAAAATTACAATCTGGATGATGAAAGAGAAAGTACGATATAATGACATACTGCCTTTTAAAAATGAATATAAAACTATATTTAATTATTAATTTAGAACGTTAGAATCCACATCAACATCTGTTGCTGAAGCAAACTACACACTCCTGTATCCTGGATACATGCAACAGAAACACCTAATCCTGACCTTCTGACCTAACCACAAACATTTTGGCAAAATGACAATATTTGTTCCGATCAATATCCATGAAGTGATAAACACAGCTCTATGTATGAACCCCATCCTTTCATAGACACCAACAATTCAAGTGTGTGTGTGTGTGTTGGAGAGGTCAGAAATATATTACAAAAAGTTGCACTGTACATTTTTTCGATATAGGAATGGCCTAATCTGTCTAGTATTCCCATGACTGAAAACAATTGCTGACACAGCAGTAAAACTCAACATTCGATAAAAATGAATTAGAAACAAAATAATTTAAAGTCTATTGGCCATATAGTTTTTATCAGGGCTTATTATTATTAATAATATTTCTATAGATTTTGCATCTCATTAAAATAAGATTTCTCTAGGTCTGCGTGATTTTGTCTTTTGAATGTTGAAATATTAACTCATCAAAACTTCCAATATAAATGGGCAGCTATACTTGACCTATAACATTTATTCCAAAGAGATTATTTAAGGTATGTAACTGAATGGACCATGAACCACATATCTGCCACATTGTGATACAATAAAATGGAAACTATACAACGTCTTGAAACTTTTAACAATAGCAATCATACAGTTTATTGTACCACAGTGATCACTGAATCCAAAGTCAAAACAATATTGTAAATTTATATGCTCCTCTTTGTCCAATTAACTGTTAAAAGGTAATTAATATCATACCATTTATTTATATTTCCAGTGTTGAAATGTAACTTTTATCTGAATTTTTTTCTTCTAGCAAACAACTGTACTTGCTCTATGTGTTGTACATGTAAAATGATGTTCCTAATAAAATTATTCATAACCCCGTTATTGGTATTTCAACAGATCTGGCAATCACTTAACTGAATGCCTAGTATTTGCTCTCATTTAAATAATGTCCGAGCCTTCTTCACAAATTAAATGATCGAAGTTTAAAGATGAGAATAAACTATAACATAGAAAGTGGTCAAGACTCGTGTATCTAAATCAGCAACAACCTCCACCGCCTCTTCATCCTCCTCCACATCCTCCACCCCCTCCACCACATCCTCCCCCACCCCCACCACCACATCCTCCCCCACCACCACCACCACAGCCTCCCCCACCACCACCGCCACAGCCTCCCCCACCACCACCGCCACAGCCTCCCCCACCCCCTCCTCCACCACACCCACCCCCACCCCCACAGCCTCCCCCACCACCACATCCACCACCACCTTCTCCTCCACCACCGCATCCACCACAACCACCACATCCTGCTGTATCCACGCTCCCATCTCCACCAAATTCTCCACCTGCATTGACACCAGAGTAACAGTCATTACCATCATTTGCTGAATCAAGTTGTCCGGCGACATCCCCAAAATCGCTTACAGCAACATTTTCACCACCCCCTCCACATCCTGCGCATGCATATACTCCATATTGGCTATGAATGTAGTGATTTGATGGTGTGTCCCAAAGCAAACCGCAAGCAAGAACTAGGGACATGTTATCAGATGGAATAGTGTAAACTGGACGTACTCCACGTGATTGCGATGGTGTCTTTGACACAATGCTTTCTCCTACTTTCCAGTTCTTGGGACGAGGAATGCAGAGAACATGAAGGAGTGACACTGAAAACACCAAGGCCAAATTTTCCACTACTTCTTCCTGATTGGTATTGACTTCGATAAGCCCATGATAGAGGTCTGCCTGCACTGATTCCATTCTGAAGGCGAAATCTTTAGCCAGATATCCAAGATTTAAATGTGTCCATCGCCGTGTAGACATTTTGTAGAAACTGACTTTGAGGGTACCTGGTGAGCCAGGGACACCACGCTTGCCCGGTCGACCTCTTTGTCCTGTAAGTAACAATGAGACCTGTATCGCAGAATATTAATACACTTGATTAACATCTTTGCAGTATCATATCCTCCCAAATTCATGAATAAATGATCATTCTTCATTGCTCAATATTTACAATCTTCTACCACAGGACTGGCAGTTATATATACTACATAATCAATGAATTTTCACCAAGAAAACAACTATTTTTATCTGAGAAACTGAGATCATTGTTATTACTGTTTGTTATGAATCTTTTATTTATTTTTACTTTATGTACAATTTTCAGCTATATCAAAGACTAAATTTCAAGTCCTCCATGTTATGTTACCTCTGATTCCAGGAATTCCCCTTTGGAAGCCGGTCCATCTTCCCACACAGATTCCCCAATCGCCAACATTGTTTTTGATAATAACTGCCCTTTCATTGCCCCTTGGGTTTAGGACCACGCTTTCGTCAGTTTTGGCAACCTTGGAGATATTACTGAATATTTAGTAAGGACACGAAAAATATATTTCAATCTATTTTTGTAATAAAACAGATTATGCATAGTAAATTATGCTTCTGAATAATAAACGATTCCTGTTGCTTCTTGGGTATATTCTTTTTGCCAAACCGTATTTATAAAATGATATGTGCTGATAATCATGACAATGTTTTAGTAAATAAAATCTTATAAATCAATATTTTAAACGGATACACTGCATAAATATTTGAGTTTCAGGACAACAGAAACTGGACAGAAACCATTTGGAAGTAAAAGTTACCGATATGGTTTCTTCGTAAATTCCATTTTGGAAGAAAACTTTTTGGGTAAACATGATCTAGCCATATAACTACTAACGCTTGCGTAAGTACATTTATGGGTGGTGTAATGAGGTTGGCTCTAATTTTAACCTTACTCTGTTATGATAATGAGCTGAGCCCGGAAGGGCCAACTGAATTGCCCCATAGGGGTCACATGGGTTTCATTGGCCAATCATTTGTCGGGGCTTCCAACTGGGCACAGTTAATTGAATTGCAATTAGCGTCACTGGATTCAGGTTGGAGTCTGTGTAGTTCAGGTGCGAAGTGTTGCTAATTTCATTCAGTACACATTTATTATGGTTCCCAGACAGAAAATGAACGGATATTTTAAAATTTGTATCAGTTTCCATTGCCTTAAAGGGTAATTTTCAAAATTTAGAAAATGCCTGAAAGTACAAGAATCCGCTCCGATTTCCATGCTTTATTGCACTTTGCTAAACACGGAAACAACATACATCACAGGCTTCAACTCGAGTTTCCAATGCTTCTGGCAGTTACTGTCATTTTTTGGAGCTGTGCCCTTTGACAAGAAGACACCAAACAAGAATCCTTTCCAGTTTTCAATGCTTTTTAGATATCCGTTACATGTAATTAAATAGTTTTATATACTGAATGTTTCCAAATTTATTCCTGAATTTCTATTACCTCAGACCTCCATCTGATGCCATGCTAGCTTGATCAAAGTTAGACGCCGTATAGATGAACAATTGCATGCTTTATACGCATTAAATGAGAAGAAACATTTTATGTTTTATAATCCAGCCCATCATTCTCAGGAAGGAATATAATATGTGAAGTCGAGTTGTGTGCTCGCATGCATAATGTATACCACTATATTTGCACTCAAAGGCTTCCCATGTAGTACATGGTTCAATTATTGTATTTTTAACTGTTATGGAGAGTCGTCGACCTCCGCGCGGTTGTATAATCCGCATAATGCTGTAAATGTTGTCATTGGTTCGAGGGACGAAACTGGTTATCTCAGTAAGAGGAGCCAAAGGTTCTGTACCAAATTGTCGGCAGGCAAGGGAGGTTCCTTATGTGTTCTTTCAGCTGGATCAGAAATATTCGTGCTCACTGCATGGATACCACGAGACAACATCATTATATATATTGATGTATTGATAATTCAATACGTTTGTGTTTATATACCCATATTTCAATAAAATCTGTCGATAAATCCGTGTATTGATTATATCCGATAAAAACGGTACAATTTGTGATTTTTTGTTGATAATCCTTACTTTGATCGTATCCATTGAGGAAACTGAATCCGTTATTGAAATTTGTATCCATGAGTAGGGTAGGGTTTTCAGTTTTTATTGTTGAGTGTATGAGAGATGGAGGTAAGGGAAGTGAGCTAGGGCATGAGAGCTGAGGAACAATACTATTATTACAACTATATGGTAATAAAATAAGTAACAGGAAAGAAAGAAAACCAACAAATTTTGTAAAATTGAACAAATAATTTATTTCCCTAAAATACAAAGTGAGAAATTAAAAATAATATACAGTATGGGTAATGAAATCCTAAATAGCCCTAAAAGTTCTATCAGAAGTCCAAAAGTATCGAGTATTCCAGGTGAGTTCCAGTGGTGTTCCGAATGAAGTTCAATCTACTGTGCTAATGTGCCAATAGTCTGGAATAGTCTGATGTGCTACAAATTTTGATTGTATCACAATGTTATCATCTAATATGTCTTTAAATGAATTCACAACAATTCTAACACAGTTACTTACTCCGAAGTTTATGAACAGCTTGTAAATCCAGTGAATAATTAGAATAAATAAATCCTCTCATATAATAATTGAACACAACTAAAATAACTGGTTCTACAGCAGATGTTAAGCTAGGAATAACTAATTCTCTGGTAAACATTCCTAATATTAAAACCTAAGAAGCAGTTTCAGAACCAGAACAAGGGTTGAATAATAATTCCCAGAACATTTTACTCGTCAGCAAGGTCAGGTCCTTTAACAGCTAACCACTCATACATTATGTGTTCCAAGGGGGAATCCCATGAATTTCGTCAAAAATTTTCTTCTATAATTTCCAAGGGCAAAAGGCCACAATAACATGTTTACCAAACGAAATGACCTCATGCTAAAGTACAAACCCACTGTCACGAAGCTAATGTGTTTACAAATGACCCTTATTATCAATAATCATAACAATTAACACATACAATATAGATATACATAACAGTTTTGTTATATCCATTGTTTGACTTTGTACACATCAGCAGGGTAGGGTTTTCAGTTATTTTTTATAGCTTATGAAAAGTGGAATTAAGGGTGGAGCTAGGGCGTGAGAGATTTAATCATCACTGAGCGTGTTTGCTACATCCAATTCCACCAGTTTCGTCTTGTTAATTACGTAATACGGAAACAGTAGAAACCATAAGAATCCAATTCAGTTTACAGTATTCCAACAGTTATCGAAGCACGGAAACTCCAGAATCCATTCCAGTTTACACTGTATTCTGCCAGTTTCGGTAACAAGAAAACAGCGGAAAGCCACAAAATTGCAGTATTCAGTGCTTACTACCATTTTTCGTAACACGAAAATACCAGAAACTATGAGATACTGATTCAATTTTAAATGACTTCTTACAGTTACCCACAATGGAAACAACATCAATCAAATCAGTATGTAATGGTATTAAATATTTCGTCGCAGATTCCGTAGCAGAGAAATGTTAGAAATCAACTTTTTTTAAAATATATTTTTCAGCTTTTCTGTTGTTTTCTTTTATTTCTAAGGTAACAGAGGCATATCGTATTTTAGCTTATTTATTCAGCAAACGCTAATCATGACAAACAGCTAACTCAACGCTCGTATAATTTTGTGAAAAACTTCCACTGTTGCTAGAACACTGACAGAGATAGAATTTACCACGTTTAATTATTACTTTTTTAAAATAAATGAACTGCTAGGAATAAGAATAGTGTTTGCTTTTCATTGAAAAATATCACTCGCAGGGACATTGATTTTTAAAGCTTTCGATAAGAACAGAGTGGTGTATAACGAAGATAATAAATAGCATTACATTTTGTGCAAATGTTTCCACCAAGGAAACATACAGAAGCAGGGTACAGTTTGCACTGGTTGGCATCTTTAAAGCCAACATCAATTAATTTTTTGCATCTTTAACACAACTATCTCTGCTATGCATGTCTAATATATATTCGCATAAATATTTCTTCTTGTTCCAACAATATATTTATTTAGTGTGAAATGTTGTCCCGATTTCTCTGTCAAACATTTTCAGCATATCTGGCCAATGTGTATTTACATTTTCTTTTTCAAACTGGACCTATGAGTAAAGCATCATTATAGGCGACTTTTCTTATCACCGATCGCTAAATTTGCAGAAAGGTGCAAGTTTTTAACGTCTTAAATTAAAATAAAAACAGTAACAATACACTGACTGAATCATTATGGAAAAGTACAATTATACTTATACTGAAAAAGTTTTTTGAATCTGAACAAAACCAGAATAATGTTGCACAATTGTTCCCGCTAATGAGGTATTATAGAAGAAACCTTGGTTCAAGGATTCGAGAACACATTTCTTGGTCAAGAATGGTCAAAAGTCTTCTACATATTGATGCCGAAAAGCAATATAAATTTTGTAATATTAAGATAACAGAAACATCTAAAAACGCATTCCCAAGCATGCGAAAGACTGGTAAGAATCCTACTAAGCTTGTTTATGTAGCGTCTTAATCCAAACAAGTCTTCTTCATCTCCATAATCTTATCGTATACTCGTAAGCATTTTGCCTAGCTATGTCGTTTAATATATTGGCGATAGCAGATTTTCCATACAAAGTTAAATTAAAATTAATCACCAAAATATTCTAAGACCGCGTGTTGATCTAGAAAGGCATGACTCTAGATGAGACTATTACAGCACTATGATTGTAATAATGCCACTGCATATCATTACCGAAAATCCCATTTACAAATAATATCAAACTGACTTTGGATACTTTATAATGTTGACTTAGCAACAAACATTTTAACAAATTTATTTTTCTTACTAAATATGATATTTTTGTTGCTCTCTAAAACTGACGAAAGTGAAAATAAAGGAGTCTTAACATTACAATGTTCAAATATTTTGGGATGAGCTTCGATAAAGTTTCAAGCCAGGATAAGGTGGCGCATCATTTTTCTTGCCCTGAGACTAAAAGGGCAAGAACATCAGTTAAAACAAATAGATATGAAACAAATATAATCACTTCATCATTATAGTCAGGTAGAAGTAACGTGAATTCACGTTTAGCGATGTCAAGCAATACGCTGGAACAATATAACAATATAAGTGAGTTACTTCCCTTACTCTAGTACACCCAATGAATGTGTGTGTGTGTGTGTGTGTGTGAGAGAGAGAGAGAGAGAGAGAGAGAGAGAGAGAGAGAGAGAGAGATTTGGATTTTTAACGTAGCTTATACGAATTTTCAGTCATATCGCTACGATGTTTGCAGTGTGGCAGTTTATAGTGATGTCTAGCACTGAGACATCATGCCGCAGACATGTGACATTAGGTCCCACCCTGTCACATTAGCCTGACACCAGGCCGACCAGTCCTAACACTAACCTCTTAATACTGAGCGCCATGCGAGACAGCTGCTAGTACCGTTTTTTTTATAAGTCTTGGGTATGACTTGTCCGGAGTTCAAACCCGCGACCTCCCGTATCCGAGGCGGACGCTCTAACCACATAGGTTACCGGAGCGGTCCACCAAACGAATAGCGTTGTACATGGAAATGGTCCAGGATGTTTTTCGTCACCCTAAATTTTCTTGAATATTTATACATACAGCTTAAATATACTCAAACGTTAGCACATTTGTACCAAGGAAAAATGTAATTTAGACTTAAAGGTGGCAAATACAGTTGTTATTATTAAAAGAAACTATAAAATTAAAATTAGAATTTAACAGTCCAGTACTACCATACATGAAATTTCTAACGTGTTGAAGTTACTCTCTTGCAGAGTATTCCTTTAGCATAGAGAATTATTAACTTTTATCTTTTAGCGGATATCTCCTAATACAAACTCAGACCTGAAGGGTGCCCTTCGGATGGCGCTAAACTATGAAGTTTGGTGGGCATGTTTGGATAGAAAGAAATGGTTTGAATCTACAGAAAATGTAAAACTCTATTCACTGGAAACTGAACTGGTATCCCCCTTCTGATTTTGTACAGTCTTACACAGTGAAAACTACCATTTCAGATTCTGACTGAAGTAGCTTTGCACTGAATTGGCAGTTTGGTATCTATCTATCTATCTATCTATCTATCTATCTATATATATATATATATATATATATATATATATATATATATATATATATATATATATATATATATATAACTGCAGAGCCATATTCTTAACGGCTCATATCAATCTGGACAACAATGTATTTATCAACTATTGTCCACAAAGATACATTTCTGTCTTGATTTCCTACACCTATATGCATCCTAATATAAAGCACCTGTTAAGTTTGAAAATGTGACCGGAGTAAATTCTAGTCTAATTCCCTGCACGGTATGCTCCCTGCATTGCACTCCGCTGTGCGAAGTCAGATGAACGCCGACGTCATATCAGTACTGGTCGCATATGGAGAATACCAGCTAGTTGACTACATCATGAATCAGATGCCAACAAAGTGGAGCATCAAACTTTTTGAAGCTTTCATTTCATTAGACATAGTCGTGTGAACTCTTGCACTTTCAGAGCTTTTATGTGCTTATTCTTCTCTTGTCTCAGCTTTGTTTGCTTTTGACAATAACTCAATGACAGTCGAAAGCGCTTAGCTAATAAAAATCTAGTTTCTGCATTACTTGTTGTCAGTTTGTTTTAAGTATATAAAAGTGTGTGTGTGAAGCATTTAAATTATACCATGTTCAATTGTGTAAACTATAAAGATAAAAATTATATTAGCGAAAGCATCTTTCTATTTAAAACTGTTTCACCCATCTTATGCTGTTCACATTAATTAAACATACAATGCTATTAAATTTAAGTTCCCCAGACAAAAGTACATTTATTTAACGTAAATCAAAAAGATTTGGTCATGTACTTTGGCATGTACACGTCCATTTTTAATGCTTGAAACAGCAACTTGTTTCTCTTCAACTGCCTAATGTAAACACCTAATATCACAAAAACACGATTACTTTGAGGACTGACTTCATGCTAGTCTGTACGTTTTGAGCTTATATGATGTTTTGTCCTGTACTCGATCGCAATTTTATAACTGTAAAAAAGCAAAAGAAATAATACTTATAAAACGTTTGAAATTTGATTTTCAATGCACCTCAATCTAATACTTCTGAAACCTAGTCTTAAATGGTATACGTTCTCTAGTTCCCTCACACATCTGGCTACATTTTATCATCCTATTCCATGTATATCACACCCTACTTTTGAAGCAATATTTTCAAAATAAAGTATCCATGACACTAATGTTGCCATTAAAGAACGATAGTGGAAAATATAAATTGAAGGTGATCGAAAATATTTAATATTGATATAACTTTTATAACAGCCAATGATTTAGTTAATCATCCCTCAGACTGAGGATATTCACCCATTTTGATTAAAATCGAGTCAGAATATTACATCTCTGGTATGACATTAATCCAATCAGATGCAAGATAGCCGCCTTAATAGGTGTAGATCATGCCCATTTTAAAACCCGTTGTATATAGTGATGATAAGCCTATTTATAACGTGTTAAAAATATGATGGGAAATGGCATGTTGTTGTTGTTGTTGTAGGTTTAAACGCCATTTTTAAGTACAAGATAGGCTATACATGGCTTGCAGTATTAATGGTGAAGGAAGAACCCGGGAAAACCCCAGAAAGAACAACCGACCCACGAGAAGCTACTAGCAAGCTTTCTCACATACCCACATTGGCCGAACACGAGACTCGAACCCACGCAGAGGTGAGATGGCAGTGATCCGTAACGGTGAGCGCTTTAGACCATTCGGCCACTCGGGGCCCCTAAAAAGGACGTGGCTAAAGTATCGACGAGCTCAGCCAAACATACAGAAGATCGGCTCATTAATAAAAGCGGACATCAGTCATGTGTGCATTCAAACGATATCTTGATGATTTAAGTATACATGTACTTATCAAGCTTAATCTAAATCGGATCAGAAATAGTCCCTAAAGGTAGCAAGTGGAGACAATCCAATGCAAGATCACCTTATTAACACCCATAAATAGCACCCACTATCAAACCTCTGCAAGACCTTGATCACATGAGACTTTATTTCAAGACTGATTAAAATCAGGATCTAAAATATGGCTAGTGGTAACGAGTTCATTCAATTAGATGCAAGATCACCTCAATAATATGCGTGGATCTTGCTCATTAAGGAGACAAAAAGATTCATCGACTGACTAGGTGAGATAACTAAAAATTATTTTTGGACAATATAATTTTATTTCAGCAGTCCAATTATTACATAGAAGAAAACAAAATCGACTTGCCCTACAGTGTTTCTCTCAACACCTTGCCGCGCTTGCAAGCGAATATTGGAATTGCCGCACCTGCATTTGTGCAACTCTTTTCGAGATATTTATGATAAAACTTCATACTCCAAATTTGATCTAAATTAGATCAGAAATATGGTCTCCTAAATAGAAACAAATTCAGCCGATAAAAATAGTCACCTTATGTATATAAATAAATCTCGCTCATTATCGAGCTCGTCTGAAATTATCTTCCGATGATATGAGCACATGTTCTATGATTGACTAAAACAAACTGTCAGAACAATGATCTCCAGCGTACTTACAAGCATTTTGTAATAAACGTACCATGGACGCAGTCATACCTAAGTTCACTTGAGTTTCAGTTACAGCATATTTTAATGCCATAAATGTTAACAAATGGTGTCGAGCTACATGTTCTCGCAAATTAGAATAGGCCCTTTACGTAGAATTCATAAAAAAGTACACGGATAGCGGAAGTAAATTAATTTGATTTCATAGTCATATGTAAACATGTACGATTCATGAAAAACAGCTTTGACAGTCACACAAACAGAGAAATGAATACATTAATGATAGTTCCTGAAATTGCACAGGAGTATATACACCAACATGAAAACAGTGGTTAGTTATTAACATCATCATTTATTTCTGTATTAAAATTGGCAGCAATTAATTATATAAAGCGTTTAGTGTCTTTAATACATGTTTGGAACAAGTAAAATATGCAAATATCAATGTTCACTGTAAAATCAGATGATCCTTATAACGTACTATTTGCAGTCGCTGGTGTATAGAGATGGTTTCCAGTCTGAACCAATCTCCTATGCTGTTAAATATAATACTGGCAGCAAATATGCCTCATAGTACAGAACACTGAAGATCTTCAAACAGTGGGGGAAATGCCCATATTTCATCCTAAAAAAGCAAAGCTGTAAATGAAACATCAATTTAGGTATTTGGAGCTAAGTATGTATAGGGGGACCAGTCCACTAATATACAATGGTAAGATCAGCGCACGCGCACACACTTACACAAGCACATATACAGTATATTGGCGTGGAGAGAACATTGCCAAGACTTTATCCACATAGTCTAGAGATGCTGACCAAATCTGTTTGAAATCAATTTGTTCCCAGTAAAGTTTAGTTGTGGAGAGAACACTACTGACAAATGGACTGGCTGACTTTTCAACAGTAAAGTTTATTTGTGGAGAGAACACTACTGACAAATGGACTGATCAACTTTTCAACAGTAAAGTTTATTTGTGGAGAGAACACTACTGACAAATGGACTGGCTGACTTTTCAACAGTAACGTTTATTTGTGGGGAGAACACTACTGACAAATGGACTGATCAACTTTTCAACAGTAAAGTTTATTTGTGGGGAGAACACTACTGACAAATGGACTGGCTGACTTTTCAACAGTAAAGTTTATTTGTGGGGAGAACACTACTGACAAATGGACTGGCTGACTTTTCAACAGTAAAGTTTATTTGTGGAGAGAACGCTACTGACAAATGGACTGGCTGACTTTTCAACAGTAACGTTTATTTGTGGGGAGAACACTACTGACAAATGGACTGATATACTGTTCAATGCTTATCCTGTGGCTCGAAGTTTGTACAGCAGGGTTGTGATGAAAAATGTGCATACATGCTCCAGATTGAGACACGAAAATATGAATCTTTTGTAAGCTCAGATATAACCAAGGTCAAAATGATATGGACAATCAAAGCCCGACGAGATAATAATATCTGAGCAACGCACAGGAAATTGATATACATGTACCAGGTGTTAAGATGGTATCGTTCAAACAGGTCGAACAACACCCTGTGCAGAGACCATGAAAATAAATTGCCGGTCGTCTGCCACTGTTGTGATCTTATGCACAATCTAATTAAAATCAGATCTTCGCTGTCCTACGTTCGTGAAGCTCTGACGCCGACCGCTTAGAGGTCATGTTCTGTTGACCTCTGAATTACCTAACTGAAATACAGCTTTGAAAAGTCTGAAAATGAATCAAATCGTTCGGTACACATTCATGCTCTTCATTCTCACTGATTAAGCTCCAAAATGCGAACATATAAGACTTCATCAGATTGGCTGATAAAATCAGTGACTATAATAATATCATAGGTTACCAGAAGATGACCCTTAAGCGGTCGCTGTCAGATCTTCATTAATAACAGGGGAGATCTGATTTTAATCATATTGGCCTTAAGTATTACTTGTTTGTGGTAAATCGCCGTAGGCCGTAGAATTTGCAAAGACTAATTTTATGAAATTCGGAATCAGCTAATTTCTGCTTTCGGACAAGTGTGTGTGTGTGTGTGTGTGTGTGTGTGTGTGTGTGTGTGTGTGTGTGTGTGTGTGTGTGTGTGTGTGTGTGTGTGTTCTGTGATTTTAAATTTTAACGAGGCTTTAACAATTTTTCAGTCATATCGCTACGACGTCTGCAGTGTGACAGTTTATTGTGATGTATAGCACTGGGTATCGTGCCGCGGACATGTAGCATTATATCCCACCCAGTCATATTATCCTGACACCAGGCCGACTAGTCCTAGCACTAATCTCTTAATGCTGAGCGCCAAGCGAGGCAGCTGCTAGTACCATTTTTATAAGTCTTTGGTATGACTCGAGCGGGGTTCGAACCCGCCACCTCCCGCATCTGAGGCGGATGCTCAAACTACAAGGCCACCGGAGCGGTCGCTTTGGATAACGGCGAAAGATAGCTATGATATGACACACACACACACACACACACACACACACACACACACACACACATATATATATATATATATATATATATATATATATATATATATATATATATATGTAGCGTAATTACATGCACTGTGTACATACATATCCCGTACAGATGAAAAACTGATACACAATATTCTACATATTCTAGTTGGGGGACAGCGAACAGCAGCAATCATGTTGTATTTAGCTGCCTTTACCATTCTTCAAAGTTCACTTCAATAACATGCCTGGTATAAAGTTTAAATGTTCTGAAACCGTGTGTTTCAGCCCACTGTCGCTTTAGCACAGTTCTGTATATTGTTTTCATGTGCGCGGTGTGATGCGACTGCGAACACTACTGAGGCTCTTTCATGATCATGATGGTGCTTAAGAATGCGTTTAAAAAAGTCTGTCATATTCTACGGACATGATTCTGATGGAGGCCTGAGCAAACATACAATAGTGGTACTTCAGTACGTAGGATCGTAAAATCGAGGCCAAACTATACAAACCGAATTTCGCCATCTTTTGTCATTATCACGCGGTTCTCTGTCTAGGTAACGTAACTTTTATTATCTGATTTCTCTTTTCAGTTCAGTTATTATTTCAAGAAATATTGATAGACAAAGTCAAATTCAGAAAGGTCAAGTCCATCAACGCTTGGCTTGCAAAATGAAAGACCAGCATATATTAATTTTATACCTTTAGCAGGTATGATAATTATTATACCATGCCTAATACAGCATGGTTGACAAACTATTAATAGGCCGTACACATCTAATTTATTATCATCATAGCGAAACTACAATTCTTATGCCAACCATACTTAAGCACTAAATAGTTCCACCAGTCAGTTTTTAACCAGGGGTCGAATGCAAAGCTCAGTGTTTAACCCTATATTACCAACAGCAAGATTCAGCCAGTACAAATGTGTTTGTTTACGTGTTTGTTTTGCAAACTGCATCCTAAACTGTCATCATTCTTTCAGCCTCCGATCGATGGAAACTTTATTTTTCTTGCATTGGCACGTTACATCGTAACAAATATCTGGGTGGTATCAGAAGGAACTTAATAAAAGACTGAAAACAAAGCGTTTTGAATAGCGCATAACTGGCATATACACCGACTTCAGTACTTGACAACAATTAGTTTTATCTTCCAATGCCTTTTGACTGTACTATTTTAACAATATTTACTTCTATCTTCTTCTTTGCAAAAACATCTCTTGAACATTTGAAAATTGTTATGTAAAATTCGTATTAAACCTCTGACAGTACAAAATATAAGAATTCAAAAGCAATTGGAGTCTGTGAATATTATATGTTATATGAATATTATGATATGTTAACTGAATATGTTTTGATCTACCTGTGTAGGTAAAGGAAGTTGGTCTGATCCGATCAAGTGTGCGACTGCCACCATCTTATCATGATAGTACACCTGGATAGCGGACATCAGCAAAGGTAAACTGTGGGTAATTCTACAGGTGAATATCACATGACCTGTGTGATTTATTAATCTGAAAGTTGATGTTATAAATTCGTAAATTTGACATAATGCTACATTTGCAGTTTGATTTAAAGATATTTTGAAATAATAGTGACGCACTTTGTTAAATGTTAATATTATCTATATCTCAAACCACCAAACAATGTATGTCGGCTTAACTTTCAAGCTATCTACCCTACAACCTTTAACTGAGTTGCTATGTCACGAGTCAGTAAATTTGTTTAATACATGCATACATACAGACGTAAGTACATATGCATACACGCAGTAACTGATCAATAATTGTTAAGTCTGATATAAACAGTAAAAAAACATCTGAAGTAAAATAAATGATATGTACGAAATTGCAACTTGCACTAGAAACGTTCTGATTATAAACATAATCGAACAGTATTACCAGTAGGTTTTATTTTCAGCCATTTTATGTGTAGTACATTTAGATGTCTGCGTTGAATTCGTCTGATCTCTAGTTAATTGTCATCATTTGTATATTTAATAATCGTTTTTAGAAAGAAAACTGCATCGAAAGATTGTGTTGAACAATTATCATGCATTAATTATACTGGCACGTGTAAAACAGCTAATGATTAGGTTCTTCCCTAACTTGTTACTGTGAAATATCAATAAAAATGCCGGCGCAGATTTGATTATGTTTTCTTTTTCTGTCCACTCACTTTTACAAATTATGAATCCCAAATGCGTTGTATCGACAGTCACCCATGTTGCAACCATTTAACAATTTTATCCCAGAAACCATGAACTTTTAGTTTTAAACAACGTAAAACTTCAGAGCCGAAAATGTCACATGAAGCACTTACGTGCAAGGTCTGATGAAATTTTATACGTGCTAATGGGAAATATTACCAAAAGAGAATCTTGATCAAAGTATACGACGAAAAGAGGATCACAAACAGGTCAGGAATGCAATGTTTTCGTTGCCAAAAGACAAAGAAAACGATATGTATGATAAAAAAGAGAAAACTATATAGAAGTCTTTACCTATGATCAGCTACTTGACACCTATTGTCGATACCAGCTGGTAGATGTGCCAATTTGATAGGGCCCCATAACTGTTCTAGTTGCTCTGGAATAACAGCTTCTTTGTAGAAACCTGATTCAAGAGAGAAGATTGCCGCTCCACTTATTGGTGGCGCTACGGTGCCCTTAAGGGACACGCTCAGCTCATGAGCTAGGTCAAACTTTGTCTCAAATAAGATGGTGGATGATGTACGAGGTCTTTCCACCAGAGGAAGAAGATTGTAAATACCAACACCGCCTACATCGAGCTCAACCCCGCCGCAACATGCACCACCAGCCTTTTCAGAGAGAGATACCAGAAGACTGTGTATATTTCGAGTACTGATATCCAGCCGCTTCAAATCATTTTGTCTCCATACGATCTGGCTTCCTGTCGATGTTCCCTTTCCCTTTTTCAAAATTATTGCAAGGGGATCATTTCTGGCTCGGTGCATAACTTCAGACCCGCTCATTTTTCCTCTGCTGCAGTATATGTTCAACTTAAACTGCCTGTAACGTTCTGGTGATTTGCTCAAAACACATTCGGTCAGTTGAATAGAAGTCTTCTTAATAGACAGATTATATACATCTGATGACTCGAGTTCGTAAAGTCTTCCTCTCGGCGAATCTCCACGATACATGGTACCATATGTTGAGAAAGTTTCGTTAAAAGTGTTCTTCCAAAGTTCTGTAGTGGCAAACTGTGCAGACGTACGTTTAGAATCAGGAGTTCGGTCATTAGCAGTGTCATCATGGTTGAACAATTGGCCGAACAATGCCTCTGTGTCATTCTTGTAAGCCAATGGGTAGAGCTGATGTGTATGCCATACGAGATCGATATCATAACAAGGAACGAGAAACTGGTCTGGGTTTTGCTGTCTCAGATACAAAAATTTCTTGTATCGTACAAGACTGTTACTTAAAAATTTTGAATCCCGGTAGTGAGGTAATGAGACAGAATAGTAGAACATAACTTGTCTTGAGGCCGCTTTCTTTACGTCGTAGGATATTCGAGATCTTTCGTTGTACTTCCTTTCATCACTACTGCAAGCACTCAGATCGATTTCAAACGGTTCATTTACATCTCGGTACTTTTTAAGCCAAAGATCCTGTGACCTTCGGAGGGCTTTTTTTTCATCGTGGACGAATCTGTGGTCAATTACATCACCGACAATGTCCATGCAGTCTTTGACATAGGACGTGGGACAAAGCATGTGGCAGTGCCAAACCCAGGCTATATCCAAAGGGGCTGTAAGAACCTCATCCCGATGCTCAGCCGCTAGAGGGAGCCAGTAGCATTCGTATCTATAAACAGCCCTGCTCAGAACGTTAGCGTTATTCAGAAGTGGAATGACATCCACCTGCTTGAGGTAGTCCAAATGAAGTGTAGTTGCCTCCAAAAGGTCCACATGGAATGAGAAATTTGTTTCACTGAATGCCATGGGTTTTTTCTGCAAATATAAAAATTCACACTGTTTACAGACAAGTATTCGCCGTATTCGGTAACTGTACATTGATTATAAAATGGGTCAGTCGCGTAGTTTAATGAATTACCTACAACGCAGAAAAGCCAAATTTTAAAGTTAGTGTGCTTTCTAACTATAATTATCTGAATATGATTTGGATACATGCATTCTATTAATTGCAAGATTAGTATATCTTTATTTACTTGTATGCCTATGAAAATCAAATCTGGCAGTAATAAACTTGTCTCATAAGAGTTAACTTTGAACTACGAGTATTCTTAAAAAAATTACTCATTGTGCAACTCTTGTCCTGAAATAATATTTAAATTAAATTTTTCTCCGATAGAATCGATTGTGTAGCACAGAAACTACATTATATCAAACCACAGAGTACCATGTGTGTACCATTCGAGTATTCTTACTTGATCAACCCAGTTTTAGCTGTTTTGACTTGTGGGATTTCGTAATGTTGGCCTTACTTAAACAGCGGAATAGCTATCTGAGTACCGGTTCCTTTGCATTTAGAAAAAAAACTTTAGGGAGGTATTTTTCATATGTAAGTTTAACCGGGTGATTGATTATGTCAAAATTACAACAGAGTGTTCCTTGTGTGTCCCTATATTTCAGATAGGATGTTTTGCCCCAGCAAATATTTGTACACAGATAACTGGGTATGATACCTATATAATAACAGAAGCACCTGTCAACCCAAACATCCAAATCAATGTGACTCCGACTGAGCAACTGCAAAATTTTCTTAAAGGCAAACAATACAACGCCCATAGCAGTCTAATATAACATTGATAATTATATTATGGCCCTCGCATATAAATGAGTTGGTTTCAACAAGGGTTAGGGATACATGTCGGCCTTACATGGATGCACACCATTTATTCCGAACATAAACGCATTTATCATCATATATGATGCTGTAACATTGTGTTGTGTTTGCCATATGTTTTAATACATTGCACAAAAAGGGTTATTACACAAGGTAGTAAATAACGCTGATCTCAAACAGACTAATCGAACTTTTTTCGTCCCGGACGTGCCAAAATATTTTCAGCTTATATAAAACTTTTATGTTTATGTTTCACGACCAGCTTAATTTCGAAAAGAAAAATACAATATAAAAGGTCACGGAGCTAAATTTACACTGAAAAACAGTTTTTTCCTTATTATTATTTAAAATATATGTAAGCTTATTAAATATGGTTTATGACCCTACCGAATACCTACTGTATAGGATATAAGAGTTCCATGCATTTTATATATTAACGGGTTGGTGGATCATCTCTGTGAAGTCACATGTATGTGCTTTGAAACCTCTCTATGAAAGACTTCATGGGACCTTTCAATGTGTGCTGTGTGGTTATATGTTCTTCACTAAGTGAGTACACTTTATGTTAACCTAAGCAATTAGCTTCATAAGCGTTATATAATTTATCATCATATTTCCTTTTTATTCATGAAACCGCTTAAAATATTTCACTTTATTTCATAAGGTGACGTTGTGAAGTATACATGTAGGCATGGGACTCGCCTTCAACATGTCTTCGTCAGCTCAAAACCTTCTAATGCATAGGATGCTTTCGTGTTTACAAGTTCGACAATAACACTATTGCCAACGTTTGTAAACACGTGCAAGGTTGTGGCAACAAAGATAATGGATGTACTTTAGTTGATCTGAGTATTTAACTGGTGAGCGGGAGAAAATATACATTATACCAGCATATTAAATGGGATGCAATACCACTATACGTTCTTCAACATACTGTTTTACTGCCCTACACTTTAAAGCTTATAACAATGAGTATCATGATGATGGTGAAAATCTAACTTCAGACTGACCTACAAACTTAAATATCGTTGTTTATTTATAGAAAAAACGAATGTTCATGGTTGTGTTTACACTTCAAGACTGGTTTATTTCAGACTAAAAAAACATAAAAGGGTATGGATTTCAAATGAACATGTAAACAACGTTTTATTTGGATGCACCTAAAAGTAATCTATACACCATAGTGAGATAGACACACAGCGTAACGGACCCCTTCTTCCGCCAAGAATAATATGTTTTTTTGTTTGTTTTTTTTCTTTGTATCTGAGTTTCTTTCAATTACACTCTTACCTGTTCTGTTTCAAACGGCGCAATTCTTTGGCCTGTTTTTTGTGTATGTGATTCGGATTTTTAACGTACCTTTAACAATTTTCCAGTCATATCGCTATGATGTCCGCAGTGTGGCAGTTTATAGTTATGTCTAGCACTGAGGCATCACGTCGCAGACGTGTAGCGTCATGTCCCACCCAGACACATTATTCTGACACCAGCAGATTAGTCCTAACACTAACCTCTTAATGCTGAGCGCCAAGCGAGGCAGCTGCTAATACCATTTGTGTAAGTCTTTGGTATGACTCGGCCGAGAAACCGCGACCTCCCGCATCCGAGACGGACGATCTAACCACTTAGGCCACCGGAGCAGTCGCCCTGTTTTTGTAATCGGATGCCTGCAGTATAGCTAATAATTGGCAATGCTGACAAGCACACAGGCATGTCAGTCGAAAGAATTAACACTGATGAGGTAAAGAGCTTGTAATTGTTGGTGTTGGCGGATCATCAGATTGCAAAATTCAGAACTAGCATGCATGTACAATGAAAACATTTTATGAACGATCCCAAACTGGTGGACAGAATAGGCGCATCCACTTTCATAGCGGACCGTACAAATTTCAGTGCTTTACTGTTCATTATCCAAAGTACAGTCTGTAATTCTTACCCCTTTCTTATAATGTACCTTACAAAACACAGACAACGGTCATTTGGTCCGAGATTTCCCTGAACTCTTGTACCCCAAATTGGACAGTTATGTTTGGGTGTGAGGTCCGATCACACCCCTCGCCGAAAGCTGGAATGGCCTAAACGTGGAGGCTTACTAAGACGTTAGTCCCTATTGTCAACGTCATCCCACATGCACGGGCAACAGATTTAGTAAGAGTCCATCTTGTCACCAGACTTTGGCTTACTTAAGAAATTACTATCGTATTCTAAGAGTGATACTGAATTAACGAACTGAGACATCAAGAAAATGTAACCTCATTTAATAGCAAAACAGGTGCAAAACACGTGACTTACATCAAGTGTTTTAAAATGGTAGCGGGAAAATGTATGGACTGCATTATGATATGTGATTTACCGCAGATGGCACATTTTTCTTCTACAGGTTCTACATTTTGGTACATCAACGGACGAAAAATGTAACAATCTCAAGCAAAAGTTGTCTACGTTTTTGCGATCTTAATATGGATGACGTACTAATTTACGTCAATTACGGTCACCAAATGAATTAGGCAATTTAATTAGTACGAGCGATAACTAAATTGGGATTTCAGGGACCAGAGTGAAAACCCGATATCCTAAGTTAGCCAGTCGTGCTAAGTATGCCAAATTTGTGCATTCTCCTTTGGTAAGTACTCGTCTCAGTGTGGATCTTCTCATAAGTGTCGCTGCAACTACTCCAGAGTCTGCAATGGCCTCGATGGGTGAGCAAACAGTATCCCGGTTTCTCTCATATTCCCTGTTGCGGTAAACTAAGAAATGACTTGCGGCTTAAGTCACTGCTGGCTCTCCTCACACAGTCCGCTTCGGTCAGTGTCCCAGACTGGAATAAATGCTGATTTAACTGGTTCTCAACTCGTCCCTGACTGCCTGAGTAGGATTAACAACGCTTTCGCCAGCCGGCCCCCAATGCTGAGCTCCTTTTCATTATTAACCAACCAGACTGTAGCACTTGCAATCACTGGGCAATACATAATTATTGACCAGTCATAATCAAGCACTAAACATTCTATCTGAAGACTGACGTCAGCGTGTAAACACTATGATCCAAAACATGATACACTGCAAAATTAGCCCCACATATTTCCACAAGAATAACTACGAATTAAATACTAAATACACAAAACATCATACACTTAAGATACACATGAATGAATGTTCAAATCATATCTGCCAAAACAAGTCTGCGTATTAGTGAATGAACACTGGGGCATATAAGCGTTGACAAAATGCGTATAGCAAATGCAGTCATTCAGAATTGTCTGAAATAGCACACCTTATGGCCCAAAATGAATGTTACTATAAAATTTTAATTTTATCAAACCCAACTAATATATATATATATATATATATATATATATATATATGTGTGTGTGTGTGTGTGTGTGTGTGTGTGTGTGTGTGTGTGTGTAATCTCTACATTAAACCGTTAATGAAGACAGATATACGGTTTTACAAAAAGACCTCGTACTCAAGTCTTTTCACACATTGCTGGCTTGCTTGATCCAACATATCTTGGTCTACGCTTGACTTCAGAAGTCAAACACGGGATACATACAGCCATTTCCACCACACGATAGGCTATACATGGCGGCCAGTATGTTTAGCGGAGGAAGAACCTGGGAAAACCTGGGTCACTTAATCATATTGGCCCCGAGACTTGAACCCACGTGGACAGAGGCGAGATGTCGGTGATCTCTAAAGGCGAGCGCCTCAAACCACTCGGTCAGCCGGAACCCCCATTTTGATTGTAAGGGAAAAATCTGATGATATTTGTCTGGGTTCAAACAAGTACGCCGCGAGATTTAGCAACCATGCGACTAAGCAAGGCTGGGTCACGGAGTAGAACACTGGATGATAGGCAGATATGAGACAAATACCAAATCATCGGTTTTAGGCCGGTATGGTTCGATACAAGGTCGCTTAGCCCCTGCGTATGTTGCCATCACGCGGTTTGGGCAAATTCCAATTTCAGTAAGGTCAGTGCTCTGGCATTGAGCCTCAACATTGCCGTTATAATATTTAACACGGAGTAACAAAGATCAGAGGGAACCGCTCCTGTGGCCTAGTGGTTAGAGCGTTCGCCTCGGATGCGGGAGGTCGTGGGTTCGATCTCCGGCCGAGTCATACCAAAGACTTACAAAAATGGTACTAACAGCTGCCTCGCTTGGCGCTCAGCATTAAGAGGTTAGTGTTAGGACTGGTCGGCCTGGTGTCAGGATAATGTGACTGGGTGGGACATCATGCTACATGTCTGCGGCATGATGTCCCAGTGCTAGACATCACTATAAACTGCCACACTGCAGACATCGTAGCGATATGACTGAAAAATTGTTAAAGATACTTTAAAAATCCAAATCACACACACACACAATGATCTGAGGAAAATCGGACTAAAGACCACTCTGCAATTCGACTAAAAACTGGTTTCAGAACATGAATACGTATTAGCCGATGCCGCCCTGTTATTACCACACAGAGGCTGAAAGCGATACGTGTACACAGATGAAAAACTGCTATTAATAGTTACTGGTTTCATACATGTGCGATTTCTTATGCTAGGACTGAATACAAACGTTATACAAATCTAATGCTGCAGTCGGAAATAGGATTTCACTTACATTTCAATTCCATTTACTTGGTCAAGTACCAAATTATATAATTTAATCGAAAACGGGGTTGATAAACGTTATATACCCACAGGAGTCTTACGTTTTATTAATAAAGTACACTGAAATCTGTGAGAACACGTTATCACCTAATCTGTACTATAAAAAATACACATGAGTGCAAGCGTGATGCCACCCCTCCACTCGATTAGACTGTTGTCACGCGTCTTTTATCACCTCAGAATCGGACGAAGACTGAAAAGGCTACACATTCAACAAACAGTAACGTACCAACGCATAGCTCTCGGACGACCATCAAATAAATCTAATCCGACGAATCAACCTTTATTTTCAGCATTACAGTCACAAAGTCATTATAGAGGACTCCAAGAAGAAGTCGATTCTACCAGATTCTACCTTGCAGTAAATAAGCGTTAGGATCAAGTACTTATACCGACCACGGCGCAGAGTTTGAAATCAATTAAATGAATTTGCTCAGAATAATGAATGCATCATGAAAATTTTATTTACAGACTTTTACAGTATTATATTACTATTATTTTCAAAAGTTCTAAAACACACACTCTCTCTCTCTCGATATATATATATATATATATATATATATATATATATATATATATATATATATATATATATATATATAATGGACGCCAGCACATATGGGTATGGCGGAGGCGGGGCACTTGTCCCCCCCCCCCCAATTTCACCTCCAGATATGTTTTAGCATACATCCGTAAAACTTAACAGCTGACCACAACATTGATACCTGATAGCACTCTCTGTCACCTGCCTCATCTTTCTCCCGCGCGCGCGCGCACGTGTGTGTGTGTGTGTGTGTAAGCCGCTGTGGCTCAGTTGGAACAGCGTCTGATAAGTAATATATGGATTTCAGGCGTTTCCAGCCAGCCCCCCCCCCTTTTTTTTTTTTTTTGAATGTGTATATTTATATTATGCATAAGGTGATTTCGTGCTTTCATAGATTTCATCGTACTTTAGTGATAAAACGTCAAACTCCTGTGGTGTACCGTATGATCATGTATTCATTCTTTTGATGTGTCGACTACATTAGATTAGCCAATACTGGATCTTTTGGTAGATGTGACGTATAAAATTATCAACACAGACAAGTGCTTACCTTGAAAAACGGTCGTCAGCTCAAACTCTGAAATGTTGACAATACATTGGTGTTTTCGCGTCTTCAACGTGCCTCGTTGTTGACACTGTAGAGATAAGTCAAGCGTAGGACGAGGTCACATGAATACTATCACATGACTTGAATCCAAGGTTACTGCGCACAGAGCAGATCAGTGAAGCGTACAACAAGAGCGCACAACTGAATTTAGTCCAGAGATTTTGTATTGATTAATATGAGCGACGCCTACTAGCTGTGTAGGAATGCATGCCTTACCTCGCGCAAGACGGAAAGTAATGTAGTGCCATATGAATAAGTAATTCATCTTAAATAATAATAATAATAATAATAATAATAATAATAATAATACCATTAGAGAAAGGTCATCGAATGCATATCAGATAATCTTGTACTTTGAAAGTAACATGATTCATAGGAAACAAATTTTAGAATGCAGTTTACGTTTCTACCGTACTATTTATTCTCGTATGTAGCTAGAGGGCTTTACACTTATAAGGTATTTGGTGACAAGAAGACGTCTCAAACGATGAAATACTTTTCTTTTATGTTTTAAGATGCTTTATTTAAAGATCAATGCAACCTAGATTATATAAAACAGCCAACAACTGGAAATTTGAGACTGTATTTGAGATTGTGGCCAAATATGCTTGAATGTGAAACATCATATTCGGTATGGAAAAGTTTGAAATAAACTTTAGTTACACTTGCTATTGAAGTACCAAGCCTAAGTTACTTTACAGATTGAGTGAAATATTTATCAAACCTGAGATGTAAGAGTAACCGCTCCGGTGTCTTGGTGGTTAGAGCGTCCGCATCAGATGCAGGAGGTTGCGGGTTCGATCCCCGGCCGAGTCATACCACAGACTTATAAAAATTGTACTAACAGCTGCCTCGAATGGCGCTCGGCATTAAGAGGGTAGTGCTAGGACTGGTTGGCCTGGTGTCAGGATAATGCTTGACTGGGTGGGCATCGTAAGATGCCAGTATTAGGTATCGCTATGTCGCTGCACACACAGCAGACATCGTAGTGATATGACTGTAAAATTGTTCAAAAAAAAACACATCACACACATTTAAGAGTAAGTAAGGTATGTGTACTATAGGTGAGATTAAATATTTTGTAGAGAGATAAATATGAAAGTCAGCAATAATGAAATGAAGAAAAGAGACGATACAAGAGAGATAAACCACAATCCTGTGGATAAAAGGTAGCCAGAACGGCTACACGGACACAAGAGGAAAGAAAACAGAAAAAGATTGTACAACACCTCGTTAGTAACCATATGTTTCAAACGTGAATAAAAGGAGTTAGGAGAACAAATGTTTCCAAAGATGTGAATAAGTGTTGAAGTAAGAAACTCCATGCAGAAGGGTTACGATGGATGACAGGGACAATCGCTTGGTTTACTTCACACACACAGACACACACACACAAAACAAAAAAGAGAAGGAAAGAAAAGAAAAAAACTTTAGGTGACTATAATAGTATCGTTCTTGTGGGAACTTATTTCTTTACCGTTTAAGTTTTAAACACACTACTGATCATACGCAAAATCTAACACAACTTAGGTCATTAGGTTAGTGTCTTACAGCCATGTATACCTGCATTTAATACAAAAGGGAAACTTTCTTCCTAAAATTAACAGGACTGTTTACTTCACTAGCTGTTATTTCTACATGATTGCTGTATTAGACCGGATCAATCGTTTATCTATTCAGTGATGCAAATTATTAAAGGACAAGTACAAGCATTTATTCTAACTGCACCAACTTTCTGTGAAAAAGGATATAATGGGCTTTAAGTTTGTTTGAAGTAAACGAGAAATTAATTATTGTTTAGCTCATATAATTTATAGGCACAGTTTAGAAAAGATCAAGGCAGTTTATAGGCTTTCATGTTCAGATGCAAAATAGTAAATAAAATTTCGAGAACGATTCAATTTGTGTGTAACCTCACGTTTATTTTAAATGGCACCAAAACAGTTCGTTCTCGCTAAGTTATTTATTTTTAAATCATATTTCTCTAAACTACAAACTCACACATAGAGATAACATACTAATTTTAAATTGTTTTTCTTTAACAATTGGAACACAGGAAAATTATGCCGTTGAATCATTTGTATGACTTAATTTTCAGCGCATTGTTTGTTTACCCGTTTTTACAGATCACGGTTCGAGGGAAAATTAAATAAACATGAGTGATCATCTATTTTTCAGGAATTTTATGAGTACGCTTTTGAACTTAGAAAATTGAACAATTTTAATTAATAAACTAACTCAGCAACTGATCTCCTAGATAGAAAACAGTTCTACAATTAATGAACTCTTTCGCCATATAACAATCAGTAGGCACTGTATTTATGATTCCACAATCAAAAGGATAATCATTCAAAACGATTGTTATAAAGGATGTTAGCACTATTATGGAAACCATAATTAGGCATATTCGTCGCTGACGTGGAAAATGTTTATAAGAATGTTTTTTAGGTTACGAAATAATTTTAGAGTTAGGGAGAAATTATTGCAAGCGAGGCGAAGGCGGAGAGGGCAAATGAGGAGTGGGCCTCGATTTCACTGGCTGCTTTAATTGGTCCAGAGTGGAAATTTTGGTTTTAATCCCGAAATTGAATATTGTCTTCTTACACCTAAATAGTTTTGACAGGACAGAATCTGTACTTGTGGCTGTTAGAATAAAAAGTGTTATTTGTAATCGGATCATGCCCCAAGGATTTCAGTATTAAGTCTTTTTAAATTTGCAAGCAAATACACCTTTTATGCTAGGTTTGTTTGAGGATGACATCGTGCAGTCAGTGTCACGTTACCTTGTGTGGCTGAGCATGATGGTATGGATTGATAAACACCTTATACTGTCTAATATACATTGAATTAGTTTTGTCTTTAGAATGGTGTTGTATCCATGCTTACGCTTACGTTTTGCTTGGGGGGGGGGGGGCTTTTTGTTATATTTTGGCAGTAATTTACCGCATTTTGTGGCGGCCATGATGGTCTGGACTTAGAACCATTTATAACCTTAAATATTATTATGTCCATGTTAACGGATCCTATGGCTCTGTTACTATTAGCGAACCAAGCATTGCCACATTGAGCTGCAGGGCTAGAATATCTGGGCTTAAGCTTATCTAATATTGTTTAAGTTTTCTTTGGTGTCTGAGAGAGTTTGTGTGTTAAAACTTTGTTTTTCAATGATACCATCACTGAAATGAGATAGGAGAGAAAGTAAGTCTTCTTGGTTCAGAGAGAGAGAGAGAGAGAGTACACGCATGCTGTTTTAGTAGAAAGAAAGTGTTAGGAGTTTAAGGGTAGAATATAGCAAGCGGGTCTAGAATTCAGTATGGTGGGAGGTCTTAAATGGCTATGGAGATTGTCAATTTTACGGGAGCGGAGCTACTGCTACTTGGTATTAGTCTGGTTCGCCCATACGGCGAACTATTGCCCATAGTGGGAATGATCTAGCAATACACTCCTCCAGTCTAGACATTGGGAATTGGCCATAGTGTGTATGAAATTTCTATTCTAGCTGAGGATTAAATTTCTCCTCGTTTCCCAATGGCAGAAGAGTGTTCCAGGATATTTTATATCTCGTGTTGATATTTGTTTATCCTGATTTTAAGAATTATGGATATGCTGGCGGGATTTTGAAAATTATTTGTTATCACGTATTTCGTCGTTATATTTTAAGGCAGCCGTTCACGACATGGTTGAGTGTTTTTGTGATGGAGCAATGTGGGTAGTTAATTCCCGCTGTTTTGGTACCTGGTAGGAACTTTCAAAACTGTTGGCAAATAAAGTTTGCCCGTTATAAGTCTAGTTATGATCTGGTGTCATGTGGATTCGCCAGGTTTGGAGCGAGGACATTTGTACGGACTTTTTTCTACGGACTTGCTCTTGCAGGTCTCAGTGCCTGCGTCCTTTAGGAATAATATCCCATTCTCCCTGGCATTTGTTACAGATTTTCTGCCGAATTTGATCCAGTTGCTGGGTACTGGGTTCTCTCCGTTTATTTATGACTTCTTTATAGGCCTCTTCGTTTTCAGATATGCTAATGTTAGAGGGCCACCACATAAATTCTACAATAATTATTTTCCGGTCCATGATTTTAAGTCTCAAGCAAACTGTACGCAACAGATTTTCCCGACAAAAGAAAATTTGCCTGATTTCATGAATCGCATCACACCGATGGAGTCGCTATTTTCGCTAATTATAACTGCTTTCAGTGTAAAAGTGTTTTTATTTCATTTAATGACTTGGTTTATTGCCCAAAATCTCTACTGAATAGATGCTCTCTGAGTCTGAGGATTAGGAACCGTCGGTGTAAATGTCGGTACACTGTATATCCTTCGTATCGACCACCTATTTCCGAGAGTATTTTGCACCTTATCTAAAAGAGTTGTTCTTTGTTCGTTCTCATACTTCAGCGTTTAAAAATCTATTTTTGGAATTTTACATGTCATTCGGGCGGTGTTGGGATATTATGTAAATTCCGCCTGAATTATGGGGATGTTTAATTCCCTTTTTAATTCATTGATTATTTTCTTTTTGGTTTATTCGCAAACCAGTTTATGTGTAAAGGGCTTGTTGCATCTCTCAGTAATAGTCCTGGTAGAGAGCAACATATCATGGACTGATAATCTTGTCGCAAACCTCAGAAGTAACTCTTTCCGTCTTAACATGAGGGACTGTTCCCCTTCTAGAATTCCTAGATCTTCCCTAGAGGTGTTTTGGAGTTCACCGGTACGAGTAGCTGATGAATACATTCAAGTTTCTTTAATTAATTGGGGTGGGCCAAAGCATAAACGTGACAACCATAATCGATTTTCGACCGAATTTGTACCCTAAGTAGTGTGAGGGGAGTAGTCAGACCCCTCCCAAATCTGGCTAGACTTATCATTCAACCGTGAATTTAAGTTGTATGTGATAAACTGGCCTTTTGCGGCTGGTTAATCGTAGTTTTAGAACTATTTCATAATTATTCGTCGAGTGGGAAAAAGGAGTCACCACTCGATCAATAGATACCCCTGTTGCATGAGAACAGGCACTTCGGGGATTACTTTATTAGCTGTGTACACAGTACACAAATAATTAGCCGTCGAATGGGAAGTGCCCATCGGATGGTTAATTTATACACAGCATACTACTTAACTTACATGTCTGGGAGCGGAAAAGGAGGAGAAGTCCAGCTAAAGTCCCCAAACGTCAAAGGAACCTCTCTGAAACGCAAACATGTACTAACATTCAAATGCTGCCAAGATTTAACTAAATCGGTCGATCCCTAAAACCAATATCGTGCTAGCTATATATTTTGTTAAGAGAATTGTACAAGTTGAAACTTTCATTAACTATTAACACTGAAGTTTGAATATTTTGTGCATGTACTGTACATCAATTTTCAAAAAAAAAATATAGAACCAATCCGTGAGTAAAAGTTACTCCTTTTAATTTAGTATCACATACTAACTTTTCATAAATGTTTCTTTTAATGTAGACATTGGCTTGAAATCGGTAAAAAAATTTATTTAGGAGAGGATAATCTAAAGAGGTTTTCAAAAAGCCAAAAGGAAAATCCCATTCCTTCAGGCAAAGTTGATCAGTCCACCACTGTATCTTTCCCGGACAGTTCTTTGGGAAGGCTGATTCAGTTCCAGTCGTCCTATGTGCTGCAGTGACAGGAAATTTCGTTACACGTATCTTCGTCTCCTGGCTTCCTGCACGCCTTTGATCGGTTATCTGCAGTTCCAGGAAACCTCTTTTCACCATTCTTCAGTCTTCTCTTCTGGCCTGCTACACTCATAGACTAACAGAAACTGCGTCGGATACTTCCCGATGCCTCCCCAAGAGTAACAGTCTCGCTTTTACACGCCTTCTCCATATAGAGATCTAGCTGTTTCTGGTTGCTGATGCCGTTAGAACTCTTGTAAGTTGGCTAACTTCAGTGACGTGGCAAGACGAGAAATGAATGGTTTTGTCTTGCACCTGGATATTGAATTTTGAATATACAAACTCTGCACTTATGTAGCTTTGGTTAGTTTAGTATAGTTAAGGACGAAAGAATTATGTATCTGATCGTGTCCAGGAGTAATAGTATATTATTTTCTAAACATCTGTAAGTATTTGTACCTTTATGCTGGGATGTAGAGTATGTTTTGATTTAATTCAATCACTGTCACCTTGTGTAATAGAGCCTGATAGTTTGCGTTTATAACAACTTATGCTGTCGAATTTTTAGGCCTTGTTTTGTCTTGTGTATCTATTGGTGCAGTTATTCTGGGATTTTAAGATAGTCAGGTACCGCATCTTGTGGTTGGTTATTTGGTCTGGTTATTTGGTCACCTAATATTTTTACTAACTTTGGGATCAGATTAGAGAGTCTTACGGTTAATTCCATCTTAGTGAATCCAATCTTGCCACCTTGTGCGTCAGGGCCTGATGGTCTGAGCTTGAACTACCTTATATTCTTAAGGTTATTGGGGGGTCAGATTTGCGGGTCCTTTGATTGAGTTTTTTTTATAAGTGAACCAGTCATTGCCAATTTGTGCAGCGGGGCCTGATGATCTGTGCTTAGAACTACCCTATATGGTTTAGTTATTCTTTAAGGTGTGAGATTATACTTACATTTTTTCTTGTAATTATCCGATACCGGTATCCTACTAATAAAGAAAGAAAGTGATTTTTTTTTTCAAATAGGGGTGTTTTCCTAAGTAAAGTGGAGGTATGTAACATCAGTCAAAAATTAGTTGGAATTTTTTCCGTAATTGTCAGGGTGCATGCAAGGGGGCCCTTCCGCCCAGGGAATCCGGATTGGCTGAACATACCGCAAGCCATGTCCCCTAGTGGGATTGATCTCTCTATTTCCGGCCCGGTGGCGGAGCTTCCCCGCATCCAGTCTAAACGTGCATAAGGGAATTCCAATTTTTGATTGGCTGTAAACAGATTATATTTTATTGAGTTATTGATCCTTAACTGTGCGTTGCACGTTATGTCCTGGCCGAGGGTTATATTTTTTTTTTTAGCTTCATTATTGGCCCTTTGTTTCCAGGTATGTCAGTGTGGGATAGAACCCACATGAATTCTGCAATAGAATTATTTTCGTCCAGTGTTTTGATTCTCAGGTTGACTTCTCTCAACAAAGTTTCTCTGCTAGAAGAGTTACCCGATTCCAGGGAGCGCAGCACGCTGAGGGAGTCGTTAATTATAAAGGGAGGTGGGGGTAGCAATATGGGCATCTTGTGTTTGAAATGATGGCAACTCCATCAATTTCCCCTTCTGTCGCTGTTGCTGAAAATGACGGATGTTTTTGTTCCTGTAATTTCGAAGTCCTCTATAGATTCAACTTGATGGACCGCCTTGTGGTAAAATTTGTTCGGTTATCTTAAGTTAGTCGTCAAAGGTTAACTTTGTATATCTGTTGACTGTTTAGTTTGATGACAAGTTTGTTGATTTAAATTTAAAACACATTAATAACATTTGATGATTTCTGTTTGTAATTGTTGAGTATATGTTCGGGAATCTTAACTTTTTCAAATTCCTTATTGACATATCGATTGAAGTAAGATAAATCAGAACACTGTATATCCTGAAAAAAAAAACACAAAAACTTTACATTGTGACCTTAAATATCGCGAATCTTCTGATGCTAAGTTACATAAACTTTTTTCTTCATGAAAATGTAACAGGTGTGAGTCATTTAATATTTCAATACATAACTGTTATTCAGATTTTACGTTTTTCGTGCATTATAAATTTTTGATCAAATTATACTCTTACTCACTGTACGTCAGGAGTCTGATTTAAAGCTGAATCTGAACCTAGTCTAGCATGTTACTACTCGTAAATGAATACTATGATGTTTAGCTTTTCATAATAGCATAACGTATGTGAGTATTAACACTAATGAAATAAATTAAAACTAGAAATATTTATAGTATAAATAACTTATAAATACTACTTCCAAATGGTTCCCAGTCTTTACACAAATGTTTAATTTTACATTTTGGTGTGGATGTTCAATAGTAATTCTGATTCCTTTCACGAAATCAATTATAACAATTTGATTTACAGGAAACAACCTAATTACTTGACAGACTGGACATCTCTCTGCAATAGGCGGCGAGCCATTTACTCAGTGGAAGTAATTAATGGATCAATGGTACTGCCACGGTTTGCTTCGATAGATACACAGGGCGAAGTCATCTTCTTGTACAAAGAATAATCTTTAGGAATTCCAGATATGTTTGTATTATTTGTTGGCTTTTCTTAATGATTATATGTTATGTATAACTGTGTTTTTAATTGACCTTAGTCCAAAAACAATTTCATGATGTACCTGATGATCGCTGCAATTAAGGCCCATGTTATGGTAACTATCCATAGACGAACATGCCAATGGGTGGGAGTACGTAACATGTAATAATTTAGAAAGGTGACATAAAAATTTAGGCACAGCGAAGGAAACAAGGAGCCTGTGAATATAGGTACCTTGGAGTACGACTCAAAGATAAATCCCCGCAATAAAAACGAGTAGATAAATAAATTTTCATTCGAAGTTCTTTTTGACCTTTTACTGGAAAAGACACCATATCACATCGGAACATAAACACATGAAAACCTTGAGAAAATTTTGGATAAGCCATTGGGAGGGGGGACACACCGAACGCCGATAGTTTATCATAGCTAGAGGTCGAAGGCGTGCCACAAAATGACTAGGGATATTGATTTGGTAAACAACATAACAAATAAATAGTATTTCTCTGTGAGTATTGATTGAATATAGGATCATTATCAATGGAGGTATAAATGTTTATCTTAATCTGAGTCTAGGTAATCACCCGTGGAAAAACCTGGCGTACCTGAGGCTTGCCATGTATATTATAATTCTAGTAATAGACAGCATCTTGTTGATTACTTAGAATGTTCTAGAAATGAAGTTTTCCCCTCATCTTGGTTCTATTGTTGTGTCTTACCTTGTTATATAATGTTGTTTACTTGATAAAGTACTCATTCTTGCTTTAACATTTTGATGTAGAATCAGTTTTATTGCTGTGTTCAGTTTTTCATTTGGGTGGAGTTATTTATGCAAATTATTATTCACCGGAACTACAAAGTGCTCATCAATAATATTCTTGGAATGGATCATTAATTTGGAATTATTATGAATTCAGACAAGGTTATTTTCGGATTATATTATTGTGATTCATCAAAAGACCGTTAGTACATCATCACACTTCGGGATTACATGTGCATCAACACATTCAAAATTGGAACTTACTTGCAAAACCACTGAAATTCAATTGGAGCCTTATACATTTGAATTTGTGATTAAACATTTAGGTCTATTTGTGATTAAATACAGAATATTGTAAATTCTTTTTAAATCTTCATTTTGTATTCTAGGGAAATAAATTATTTGTTGAATTACAAAGCTTGGTTTTCGCTCGTACCGTATACCTTGTTTAAGACCATACCACAGAGTCGTAACTGATATATCTATATCTATATATATATATATATATATATATATATATATATATATATATATATATATATATGAGGTGTGAGTCAAAGGATATATATGTATTAGTAGACTAAATTATGAAACAATATTTAAGATATAATGACAACAGGCCAATGTCCTTCTTGGCAAATAGGTTATGTCGGCATAAAAAAATCTAAAGGGCTCGAATAAAGTATGACTACTAATTCTAGAAGCAATATATAAATGTACGTGTCATGCAAAGTCTTCTTTGAAAGAAAGATATAAAGGATTTCAGTTGATAAAATCTATCAAGATTTAAGTACTTAACCTAACAATGCTCAATGTTACAGTCGACGGTTTTCTTTCATGCATTTTTTTGTTTGGTCTCTATCACGTTTGAAACTATGTGTTTATTTCCATCAAAGGCCTCTTTTCTCCCTTTAAAATTTATTTTGCTGATTATAAAGCTTGTAATAAGTGCATACATTTTATATTTTTATATATTGCCTAAACTTAAGTCAGCAAACACACGTACGAATAGAAAACTGACGGGTATATTAAGAGATTGGGTTCTCAGAATCACCAGTATATTGAAAATCTTAATAAGTGCACCAGTCTTAAATTATTTATACGGATGGTGAACAGAGAGAAGGAGAGGCACAATTTACGGCTATGGATCTTAGTATACCTATTATATTTAAGATCAGTAGCACCCATGTCATTTAGTTGTGTCTACTTCCGTTGGCAAAACTATAAATGCTAGTAAAAGCGTACAATGAACTGTTCATGTTTACGCCAGAATGAGCAAATCAGAATATAGTTTTATCCACGATCAACAACTTCTTATACTCATTGCTTTCGATGGTAATTATTGAGGGCACGCTCGCATGTATTAAATTCTACATTTATCTCAGGTAAAGAATAAGGATAATTGGTTACTCGAAGAGTATACCAGAATCTTTATTACATTTGGAACTATTTCCCATTATTAAAACACACCGTTCCCGTTACTGAATAATAGGTTCACGTTTCTTACTCTGAGACAAAAGTGCAAACAATAAGTTAAAGTAATTAGATGTGAAATAAATATGTTCACCTTATCATTATAGTCAGGCTGAGGTAACGTAACTTCAGAATTAGCGATTCCAAGCAATACGCTTGAACAATATAAACAAGGTGAGTTACTTCCCTTACTTCAATATACTAAACATTGTACATCGAAGTCCGTGATTTTTTCATGACCCTGAATGTTCTTGAACATACAGCTTAAATACAGTCGAACTTTGGCACAGTTGTACCAATGAAAAATGTAACTTAGTTTTCGAGGTAGCAAGCACAGTTTTATTTTATAAAGAAAGTTTACATGAAATTACTAAGAAGCGTTGATGCTACTCTCTTACACAGAATGTTTCTTACGCATGGAGGAATAGGATTCGTAACTTTTATGTTTCATCATCTGTCTCCTAATAAAAACTCAGATCTCAAAGGCGCCCTTCAGATGACGGATGCTAAACTATTAAATTTGCTGGGAATCGCTCGACAAAAAGTAATGGATTGAATCAAGAGAAAATTTTTAAATGTCAACTGGTATCATCTTTCGATTTTGCAAAAACTTGCATACTGCAAAACTACCATTTCAGATTTAGACTAAATTAGTGTTGCACTGTTTGATATATACATCAAAGTCGAGTATCCTATTCTGTACAGAACCTTCAATGCCTGATATGACCGGGGTCAATGCACGAAACTGATGTGCTGGATTAGAGAGGCAAGTGATTTCCGCATGGCTCGCAGAATGTACAGTATCTCATTTATATCCTGCTGCATTGAAAATCTATGCCTGATGCTATTTGAACAGCAGAAGAACTAAAGCCGATGTTATTTCGTCCGTGTCCTGTTTTAAGTAGTTAAGTTGGGCCACGTGCTAAAGCATCCGATAAAATTCTTGGCCTGACATGTAAATCTTCTTTTTCCATGTGATCGTGCCATCCATGTTATGCTGGTTAAAACAACTATGGCTGTGGCTGACTTCGCAAGAGAATGCCACAAAAACAAACACGACACTTTGAGGACTGGCTTAACACTCTTCGGTAAGTTTTGAGTTTATATGATGTTTTGTCCTGTACTCGATCGTAATCTTAGAGTTGTAAGAAAAACAAAAGAAACAATAGTTATAAAACATTTGAAATTTGACTTTCAATGCATCTCAGTCTAATATTTCTGAAATGTAGTCTTAAATGTTTTGTGTTCTTTGGTTCCCTCCCACTTTACCCCATATTTGTTCATTGTACTCCACCCATGTCAAACACACTATTGAAGCAATATTTTCAACATAAAGTATCATGACACTAATGTTGCCATTAAAGAACAATAGTGAGAAGTATAAACTAAACCGGATGGACAATGTTCAATATTGATATAACTTGTATAATAACCAATGATTTAATCAGCCAGCATCTTGATCATATTGACCCTCATACCCATTTCGATTACAATCGGGTCAGAACATCACCTCTATGGTAAGGCGTTCGTTCAGTCAGATGCAAGATCACCACCTGAATAGGTATAGTTCGTGCTTATTTTAAAACCCGTTGTATATCTTGATGATATAAGCAATGTCTTAACAATATGATGGGAAATGGCGTGACTAAAGAATCATCGAGCTCACACGAACACATAGATCACCTTAGGTGGCGCTCTACAGTTTCATATTTTGCATAGGGTTAGAATTTTAAAGAAAAAGAATTTCCCCGGGTTTCCTCACTAGTTATACTGACTATTTAAAAAAGACATTATATATCTTAGGTATTGTTCAAAGAACCTTTAATTCCCTTTATTTTTGGTGTATGATTTATGGGTGTAATATGGGTAAACTTATGGTTACGATTTGTTGTCATACTTTTCACCAATTAATTATATATCTAAACATCGATACGCTAAAATGCTATCCGAATGTTTAATTCATGATGAGTATCTCCCCCCCCCCCAGTCCCCACTACATTGGACTATTCCATTATCCTACTGCGCATCTGCGTGTGTGTTTGTAAACAAACGGTTCAGCTCATTCTCACAGTGACAGCAGCTACAGGTGAGAGAAGTTTCTCATCACTGAAACTCATTAAAACGTACCTCAGGTCAACTATGTCACAGGACAGGCTGTCTGCACTTGCTGTTCTCTCCATTGAGCATGAAGTCAGCAAGTCACTGGATATGGAATTAGTGATCACAAGATTTGCTGAGGCCAAGGCTCGCAAGGTCACCTTAGGAGCACAAGACAGAAGACACAAGAACATCGCTGTGTGAAGACTGGTGACAAGTTACAAGTACATCTTTCTCAGATAAATAAGGACTGAAAAGGAGCAGCAGGCAGGGTGAACCCTACAAATTTGTACGTGACCTTATTTAACAAAAATAAAGGTTCCTACAGGTGCTGAAAAATAAGGTCAATAACGCTAAACCGAACCTCCTAACTTTTATTATTACTATATAGTTTGAAAAAAACGAATAATAAATCGTTTGGGTTAGCTCATTTTTGTTACTTTATTTTTGACTTTTTGTTTTTTATGTTATAATGCGTTTAGTTTGCTCGCCGGGTTACTCAATTTTTGTCGGCCACCCTGCCTGCTGCTATAATTAAACAGCCAGTAGAAATATTATTAATAATGGTCGTTATAGGCGAACCACATTCAGCTAGATTAGCAAGAGAGCGACTAGAAGCAATTAGAAAATATTTACCTGTTCGTGATGCTGTCAAGCAACAATTACAAGAACGTCAGGAATCTCATGTTGAATTTGAAGAGGATACAAAACAATTATTTAAACCTATTACAGAGACAACTAAACCTCTTCTTCCTGTTTTAAAGAAAACTGCTGAAGCAACTGGAAAAATAGCAGAAAGAACAAAACAGACAAAAAGACTTTTACGAGAACTTCCAATAGAAATAGCCGCTGCTCAGCCACCGACGGATATACCAGAATTAATTGAAGGTGATTTGAATGTTCTCTTTGATAGACCGGAAAAATATGAAACATCAAAAAGAAAATATGTCAAAAAACCAGTAACCAAAATTTCCAGTTATGGTCTTCATCTTGTTAATACGGTTCCTATTGAACTTGCAGGTACAGGATACGCTTATCGTCATCAGTTTTTAGATCCGAATACTCCTGATATTCAAAGGGATAAATGGGTTCCTTTTATATTTCGAACTACAAAAAATATATCCAAAATTACTAGTAAATATCAAGCTGAGTTTAAAAAATTTGAGAATGATGTTAAAAAATATGAAAGATCCGTTCTCGACCAAGGTGTCGTTGATATTATAAAGAGAGAACTATTGGAAAAAGAATTAAAAGAAGTAGAACTAGAAAGAGAAGAAAGAGAAGAATTGTATGAAGAACAACAATTACCATCACCACCACAACAACCACCACTAATACGAGCACCACCACGTGTACAAACTCCATCTCCACCACGATCACCACCACTACCACAACAACCATCATTATCATTACCACCGCCATTACAACCAACACCAGAGGAAGCAGCAAAAGGACGAAAAGTAAAAGGATCAAAATATTGGTCGCCAGCCTCACGGAAAATTCTTGAAGAACGACATTCATCACCATTACCACCGTCATCAGAGGAAAAAACAAAAAAACAGAGAGATATGAAAGAAGCAATTGAATTTTATAGGGAAGGATTAAAAGAACGGCTGAGGAAAACGAATGCCGAAATAGAGGATTTGATGATTCAATTTGTGCTAGAAAAGAACAAAAGTAATAGACCCTTTTTAAAAGAAAGAATAGAAGAATTAAAAGAACCAAAAAAAATTATAGAATTAGGTATAAAAGAATCTTATGATATGGACAAAGAACCTTCTACTGGAAGCGGTTTCTCTACCGGCGGTGATTTACTCTATGTCCTAATAACGTTATCTGACGTTGAACGCCTCGAAATACTAATCGGAGGAAAACGAGCCGGTAATAATTCTCCAGAAATAATTAATGAAGCGGCCGATATTTGCAGACGATTATTTACTGGCGGTATCATGGACGTTGATGTTTATCAGTCTCTTCATAATGAAATTGCCGATGACTACTACAGTGACTAAGTATGTAATTAAATACAATTACTATAATAAAATGATCGTACATAGTACTCAACGTGGACCAACCATGGTCAGGGTAATAAATTCACGATTACCAGTATACAAAACAACCTACGGAGATGGACTAGGTGATGTTGTTCAGGGTCTATTTAGAAGGATAACCCCAAAAGCAATACCGATTGCAAAGCAACTGGGAATGAAAGCTATTGATGTTGTTCGTGAAAAGGTATTGGTGCTATGGGTAATCTCGCTGGTAAAGCATTTTCAGCGATCAAAGATAGACTAGCACGATTAATGCGACGAAAACCTCAACCACCAGTAAAATTACCTAGTACTGAAGTAATGCCTGCAAATGTCAGTAAAATAATAAATCAAGTTGCTAATCAAAAACTAGCAGAGTTGGCTGATGTACCAATGTCAGGAAAAGAAAAAAATATAACCGCTAGTCTGATAGCAGGAAGTGGTCTCACTTCCCGAAGTGGTCTTCGTTTTAGACGATAATAATTATAATAAATATGTTTAAGCGCATATCTGATCCAGCATTTGACATGGACGCACCAGTACTTAAAGATGAGTCTGTGCGTGATTATCAATATTATTCTTATGATGCTCGAATTCCAGATCAACGTGGACGAATTGAACTACAGGTTCAGGATACAAGTAGGTATTTCCTACCCGCTGAGGCTTTTATTGAGGTTGAAGGTAGACTTTTAAAAGCAGATAATACAGATTATGGAATTGCTGATCGGTTTGGTTTTGTTAATAATGGCATTATGGCGTTATTTGACAGCGCTACGTATATGATTGACGGAAAAAATATTGAATCAATCCAGAAAGACGTTGATGTTGCAACAACAATATTGGGTCTTGTTCGATACAGCGACGATTATTCAAGATCAGCTGGTCCATCAATGATGTTTGCAAAGGATACAACTGATCAGCCCGAACATAGGAATGTAACACTAAATGCAGCCGGGGATACAGTTGTATCAATGAATGAAAATTTCAATTTGGGATTTGCGTCACGTCGAGCAATGCTTAACGAAAATGAAAGGTTTTCATGTGCCATTCCGTTGTCACATATATTTGGATTTTGCAGAAACGTCAGAAAGGTTATTTTTGGAGCCAAACATACGGTTGTACTTGTAAGAAAAGCCACGGACGATGATGCAATATGGCACCCCGCTGGTGTTGATGCTGCTACAACTGCGGCACTTCATGGTAAAGTAGTATTAACCAAACTTTCATTATGGATGCCGGTGATGACTCCATCAATATCTGAAGAAGATCGGTTACTTGCTTTTATGAATCAAGGTGGTAAATCAGCGTTATCATGGTTAACAATGACCACAGATGCTATCCAGAGTAATATTAATGGTTTATTTACATGGCAAATAGCATCACAACAAGGTGTTTCTGCACCACGACATATATTTATTGCATTTCAAGATAATGCACGATTGAACAATCAATTACGTAATACAATGACATTTGACAATCTTGGTGTTTCTGAAGTATCGCTGAGGATAAACGGACATCAAGAACCATCCGAGGATATATTACTGAATTTCGAGCAAAATCATGTAGCACGTGCATATCATCGTCTAATGACGTTTATGGGCCGTGATCAAAATATTGATACTGGTTTACAAATATCACAAAGAGATTTTACAACATTATATCCGATTTATTACTTTTCGCTCGAACATTTAGATTTAACCAGACAGTCAGTAGTCGATATACATTTTCGAGCTCGTGTGACACGACCAGTAGCTATTGCCAATTACAGAGCAATTGCTGTCATACTCAGCGATAAATCAATGTTACTTGAAGGTGTTGGTGGACGAATGAGAGTCGTTGATGCTCCAGTAGAAAACATGTAATTAGATCGTTTATGAATATTATAATGTCGTATAATCACGTTAGTGTTAGTCTGACTCCTGGTCAGATTAAAAGGATACAATCAGCATCAAAAAATGACTGTGGATTAAAAATATTGCTAAAGAAAGATCAGATGAGCGGTTCAAATAAATTATCTCTTACAGAACGTCAGCTCAGGCATTTCAATGAAGCCAAAAAATCAAATAAAGGTATAAAACTTAATCTTTCTGCGGGTGCCATTAAAGATATCATTAAGACGGGTGGTATATTTCCACTTCTTGTTGCTATACCAGCATTAATAGCTGCTGCAGCCCCAGCTGTTGCAAAAGCAGCTGCATTAGGCGCTGTTGGAACCGCTGCTGGAATGGCATTAAAGAAAGCAACAGGAAAGGGAATAAAAAAAAAAGGGGAAGGGGTCTAAGATTACCAGGAACTCCACATTCATGGTACGGAAAAGGCCTAAGATTACCAGGGACAGTTTACTAATATCTCCTATGTCCAATTTTGATTTACTAGATGCTGCTAAAAAATTAAAAATAAAAAATTTTAGAGGAGTTTTTATGCGTGATCAATTACCAAAACAACCAAACAATATTGAAACCGGTATTATTAATCTCGATGAAAACTCTGGTCCAGGCACACATTGGGTTGGATATGCAATTGATCCACGTGGAATTATTTATTTTGATTCATATGGACTAGCTCCACCAAAAGAATTCTTAAAGTATATTAGCGGCTATCAAAGTACTCCAATATGGTATTCAACGTTACCAACACAAACATTAACTGATCCACCAATATGTGGTCGTGAAGTACTTAACGTACTTGATGCTGTATCAAAATCAACAAAACCACCTCACAAAGTTGTGCTTGAATATACTACGACGTCACATTTAAACAGACATTAGTAAATATAATGGTGGACATTTACGGAAGATCTTCTCGTGGTAAAGCTCATCAGCAAGCTGATTTATCTAAATACGCAACTCTCGATCAGCTCAGAAATGAGATTGATGATTTATTAAACATAACCAGTGTGGATCAAAACGAAGTAGTTGTTTTTCAGGATAAACAAGGACGATTAAAAACTAGTAATATACAACTGTCAAATGTACTTGTACAAATTCCCACCGCGGTTGTTAATAATATAGTTACTTTTACTGATCAGGGTAAAATACAAGATTCCGGTACGTCAGTCAGCGATTATATTAAGAAAGCTGGTGATTCATTCACAGGTTCAATTATTATGAATCAAAATAAAATTATAAACCTTGGAAACCCAACCGCAGATACAGACGCCGCAACAAAGAAATATGTCGACGATCAAGAATCTAAATACGTATTGGCCAACGGCGGTATAATGCGTGCATATCTTAATATGAATAATAACGGCATTATTAATCTTGGAACACCGGAATTAGATTTTGATGCTGCAACGAAAAAGTATGTTGATGATAAGGAAATTCCTATTTCAACTTCGTTAAAAACTATAGGTGATGAAATGACCACACTTAGTGCTACTTTTTCTAGACACGTAGAAACGTTCTTAAATTTTCGTAGAAATATAAACAAAACCATTAAAGATTATTTTGGGGAACAACCAACCGTTGACATAAAACTCTCCCACGTCAACATGAAACTAAACGACATTATCAGTGGAATACCTAATATTGTTCAAAAAACAAATCTAGTAACAGAGTTACTTACTAAAATTCCTCACAAGCAGATCTTCAATGTAGTATACACAGTAGCATCAGGATTAGGAGTATGGACACTGCAAGATAACACTCTCAAACATATCGCAGAAGTCACTGGTATATATAGGCTGTCCATATTTAGCATGGCAAAATTTACTATATTTACTACATTTCCATGGCGTTATTCAATCGATACTTTTTCTGGAGTTGTATCTGTTATAGTAAATAAAAATGCTGAAGAAACATTTCTACTGGAATCATCTGATAAAAATTTAACCAGAGCATTATACTGGTGGTGTTTGGAATATGTAGCTGAAACACCACAATTAGTCATTTAATATAACAATAATGGATCAACCTCAGTCTCGCATCGACGTTCAACGTTACAGATGCAATCAAGTATGTGAGCGTCTGACTAAACTAAATAATTTTTTTGATTATTATAACACGAAAATAAAAAATACAAACAAAAGGCGTATAGTTGTCATCGATGTAGTTGTTTACTCGGTTTCTGCTGTTATTGCTGGAACAGGATTATTATTATCAACATTGACGATGACAGCACCTACTGTTATAACCATCATTGTTTCAGCATCAACGACTATTGCTGGTGTTCTCGGTATTATAGCCAAAAAGATTGATACCTGTACAAATGCTAAATTGCACGATTATATGATTAAATTACATACAGTGGCAGAGGCATGCTCTAAACTATCTTTGTACATTTCTTCGTGTGTCAGTGATGGTGAAATATCCGATACTGAATTCGCGATGATGATGAAAACCTATGATGACGCTTTTAAGGTGATCGCTAATGATTTTAATGAATTAAATAATGATGATAATAATAATGACAGACAGGGAGTTACTTCAGCAGATCGTCACTAATACAACTCCGTCAAAAACCACTATGATATCGTTAAGTT
>JAECUM010026110.1:0-35512 GCA_016617855.1 Megalonaias nervosa | reverse complement strand
TAGTTCTCTACTTGGCCCCAGTTTACAATTAGCATTTTCTAAAAAAAACATTACGTAATGGAAAATAACCTTCTAGCATGACCTAGACCTAGACCCAAATAAAAATATTTACTTCTATTAATAATAATGCTGATTTTAATTCTATGTACATAGAGAATAATTTAGCGTTGTATTAGTTGTTTACACAGAATAAAATAAAATAAAAATCAATTTCGGTCAAACAGAAATGAACTCAGTTTTGGGCAAGGTCAAGCCCAACATACGCTGTTACATTACAAAAGCAGGAAATGAAATAAAAAAATAAAACTAACAAGCAAACAAAGCAAATTCAATATACATAACATTTCGCCTCATAAAGAAAAAGAAAGATTTATTCAATAAAGCTTTTCTTTTATAATTAGTCAAATATACATGTGGTAAAAAATTACATAAGATGAAGTCTTCTGAATGACACAAAGTAAACATGAAACAATGTTTCTACACACTTTAAACTGCATCTGCTATTAAATTATCTTTTCCCATGACGTACCTGATGTCAATATTATATTCCTGCACATCAAACTCCATATTAACAATCTCTGATTTTTGTTTTTCACCTTGCCAATGAAAGTAAGAAGGTTGTGATCACTAAATAATCGGAGAAAGAGCTGAACTAATATAGACTTCAAAGTGTTGTAATGCCAATGTCAAAGCCAAACATTCCTTCTCGATTGTGGAATAATATCTCTGGTGCTTATTTAATTTCTTAGAAAAATAGCACACTGGATGATCTACACCATGTTTGTTTTCTTGAGTCAATACTGCACCAAATACAACATCACTTGCATCGACAAACAGTTGGAATGATTGACTGAAATTTGGAGCTGTAAAAACTAGTGCACTCTTAAATATGGCATTTAACTTATCAAAAGCCTCCTGACATTTTTCATACCAATGAAAATTGCTTTTCTTGCTCAATAAATTTGTCAGGGGTTCAGCAGTTATGGAAAAACTGGAACCAAATTTCCCATAGTACCCAGCCATACCCAAAAATCTCATCAGTTGCTTTTTACTGATAGACACAGGGAATTCATAGATGGCCTTCACCTTAGCATCTCATAGGTTTAACTTCTCCGCGTCAGACGATATGTCCTAGAAATGTTACACAAGCACGGCAAAACTCACTTTTGGATAAATTAATTGTCAAATTTGTATCAGTGGGTCTGTCAACAAATTTCCGAATTGTCGCTAAATGATCTTTCCAGGTGTCGTTGTAGATGATGACATCACCGATGTAAGCATCACAATTACCTAGACCAGATGTAATTATGTTCATTAAACGTTGAAAAGTACTTGGCGAACCTTTCATCCCAAACGGCATCACTTTATATTGATAAAGTCCATCTGGAGTCACGAATGTCGAAATTTCCTTTGCCCTTTCCATCAGTGGAATTTGCCAAAATCCTTTCAGAATGTCAAATTTGGTGACATACTTTGCATTTCCAATTTTATCAATGCAGTCATCGATTCTTGGTAATGGAAATGAATCTGTTTTTGTCGCACTGTTCACTTTTCTATAATCAGTGCACATGAGGAAAGTATTATCTGGTTTTGGAACAAGTATACATTGTTACGTATAGGCTCGTACAAAGGTAACAAAAGAAAAGAGTGAAGCCATCAAGCTTTGCAAGTTTTAACAAAATAATTTATTTCCCTAGAAAACAAGATAAAAATATGAAATAATACTTACGGTTTGTGAATATAATCCAAAAATTAATCCTAGAATTCAAAAATATAAGTCCTATCACTAAACAGTTCTAATTGAATCCAGCTTCGAATCTCTATGAAGTTCCAATATGGAAGGCGATGACGTCAGATGAGGTCGTTGTGCAGAAGGCAACGGTTCCTCGTTGAATCACAGTTTATAATGTTCCCGTTTAGATTTCCAGAATAAATTTCCACTGAATGTCTTTGTCCCAGAACTTTTATAAAGAAGAAGTATTTCCCAGGGTGAATAAATTATTTTAAAAACGAAAATCAACTCAAATGGCAACAACAAGACGAATACCTTGAGCCCAAAGGTACATTCTTACGACTGACAAAATTTCACTGAGATATCAGTATTAAACCCGACTAAAACGTCATTTCGACACTCATGATGGGTCACATGATCACTTAATCATCAAACCGCGCAGTAAAAAAATGCCATTTAGCACATATGCTAGAATAGCTCTATCTAAGAATCAGATTCTCACGCTGGAAATAAAAAAGAAAGGCTGTTTACAACATGGCTAACACGTGGGCCGAACATGACCTTGGTAATAGCCAATCATTTTCATTCAATGTTTACAAAATCGGAACCAAGGTTAAGAACTAGGTTAGCTAAAAATAACAATGAAGCAAACCTTTGTGTCAAAACAAAAAACTAAATTTACTGGGGAAAATATCAAACCCAGTAAAAATATTATCCTTACAATAAAATGTAATGAAACAAAATAAAATAAAAAGAATTTAAAACACAATCAATTTAATTACATATTCGTAACAACATGGTGAACTCCAGTCATTTTTACTTGGTTATATGAAATCATTTTTAAACAAAAACTGAATTTCTTTTTTCAAACATTGCTGTTTGAGAGGGTTAATCCTGTATGGGTGTTGTTTCACATTTTCAACGTCATGGTAGATGTTATTTGTTCTTGTAGGGACATCTGGAAATAAGTCCTCATATTCAAGTGATAACTGTTTTAGTTCATTCTTTTCTTGTTCCTGGTTCTGGTCTAGATTATTCATAATTTCTGAATTCCGAAGATTTGTTACTCCAAAGCCAATACAGTCCAATTGCATTCCATCGCTTAATTCCTCAGTGGTGGGACAGGTATACCTAAATTAATTGCATGATTAACCTGGCTATCTCTATCAATATACTGGTACTCCTTTAATTTATTTACATCCCAGGAGTACTATTATTGTAATTTAACTCATTCATTTTCTTCTTAACTCTGTAAGGGACATAACAATTAGTCTAAAGAAAATTTTCAAGAATGTGCAAGAGAGACAGAACTCTCACCAGACTGAAAAATTATCGCCAATGTAGCTCCGTCGCTCATTAATTTCAATTTTGACATGAACTGCTGGATGCCTAATTCGTACATAACTTCCTGGAAATTTCCAGACATAAAATTTGACCCTTGATCAGCTTGGACAGATTTTGGAAGGCCAAAAAAAGTAAAATAATCTTTATCAGAGCTTTTACTATTGTTTTAGTTTTAATATTCCTTAAAGGAATTGCCTCTGGGAATCTTGTTGATGCACACATTGTGGTCAACAAGTATTGGTTACCTGACTTGGTCTTAGGTAAGGGACCAACACAATCTACCATTATTTTGCGAAATGGTTCGTCAAATGCAGATGAGCCTTTGGAAAATTCTGATTGGGTTTTCCTACCATTTGACAAGTGTGACAAGATCTGCAGTATTTGCAAACATCAGTTTTAATATTTTCCAATAAAAGTGGTTCTATATCTTATCATAAGCCTTACTGATTCCTAAATGACCAGCCAAAGGAGTTTCATTGGCCAGACTAAGAATTTCCTGTCTGTACGATTTTGGAACTTCAATTTGATAGTTCACTGACCATTCGTCAAGCAAGTACCTCAGATGATTTCCATTTTCTCACAAGAACCCACATTTTTAATAAAATAGCAAACAAATACTTCTGTGGCTTCAGTTTCATTAATGGCCTAATGAAACAAACAGGGGATCTCAGGATCTGTTAACTGTTCAATGACAAGAGATTGTCGTGTCTCACCCTGATTAGAATAAAGAGAATAAGTAGTTAAAAGAGGATCACTGTGATCAATACGCTCTGACTGATCCAAACAAGGAGTAAAAGTGACCTCATCAAAAGCCTGACCAATACATGTGTCAGCTAAAGGAATACTTTTCTTATCAACATCATTCGCAAGAGCTTTCTTTGCCATAGCTCTGGTAACTACAGAAGCTGGATATAAATCGGGGATTTCGTTTACAATAGGATCGACTTTCTGATCCAAACAAGGCTTGTCAGTTACAAGTGTACTAACCATAACCTTATCTCCAGCCCGGTCATTGCCTAGTAATAAATGAATGTCCTCAATGGGCAAAGAATGCACTGTTCCGAATGTTACGGGCCCTGAGACTATGTCTGATGACATATTTACAGAATGGATAGGAATATTAACAAAGTCGCACTCTACTCCCTGAATAAGAACACTCATTAGAAGAAGACTTCTCAGAAAAAATGAAAGTACCTGATAATAAAAGACTCAGAGAAGTTCGTGTGTCCCTTAAAATTTTAATAGGGATGGGATTGGCCGAATCACCTATGAGTGATATAGAACCCTTCGACATGAATGGTTCATAATTCTCCATAATAAAATCAGACAGGGATTTATTAGACCCAACAAATGTATTGCTTTCGATTCATGACCGTGACCTTGACCTCTTACAAATAAGAGCATTTGGAATAGGTCTGTCTTGATTCTGATGCTTATTTTTTAGTTTGTAGCTTATGAAAAATAACGTGTCCTTTTTTCTTGCAGTAGGTACACATAGGAAGAGATAAGGATTTCTGATCAATCGTATCAGAAGCTTGATTTCTAGTTGTGCCAGATTGAGATTTGGAATGGCCGGTATTAGGTTGAAATACTTTTTACCAGGTAACTGCTGAGTGGAGGACTTACTGACAAAAGAAACATTATGAGCTAAGGAGTCCTCGACAGCAGTACAACAGCATTTTCCAAACTTTCGACCTTTTGCTTATCAAGATAAGTCTTAACATCACTATGGAAGCAATTCTTGAACTCTTCAACTAATACGAGTTGTCTTAGATTTTCGTAACCTTGATCAACTTTCTTGGCTAAGCACCACTTATCAAAGAACTACTCTCTTTCTCTTGCCAATTTGACATGAGTTTGTCCAGCTTCCTTTTTATAGTTCCTGAATTTTTCCCGACAGACTTCAGGGACTAACTCATAACCCTTAAGATACATTCCTTAACCAGATCATAGTCAGCACTTTGCTGTACTGACATGTAAGCATGTAGGTGATATTGTATAATCTTGTTGGTTTCACTAATGATTTCTCGAATGTGATATGATATAATGCCTGGGATTAAAAAAGCTTCCAAAACAGGGTGAATTTAAATTTTTAAAAAAGTTTTCAGTCACATTTTAGAGAAATTTGCCTCCCAAGGACGAGCGCCCAATTTTCTGTTACGAGTCTATGCTCTTAAAATAAGTAACGGAAAAGAATGAAAAGAAGCAAGCTTTTTAAAATTCAACAAATAATTTGTTTCCCTAGAATGCAAAGTGAAAATGAGAAAAAGGAACTTACGGAATTGCGAATTAAATCCCAAAATAATTCAAGAATTACAGACACAAGTCCTAGTAATTTAAAGTCCTGAATAATAGTCAGTAGAAGTCCAGAATAAATCGAAATACTGAAGACGATGATGTGTCTGTGGTAGTATATAGAAGGTTGATGTGTCAATAGTCGTTTGTTGAATCACAGTAATAGAATTCCAGGTTTCAATTCACTATAAATTCCACTGAATGTCTCTATCCAAGAATTTTATCAGAGCACTTTTGTGCTTCCTGAGAAAATAGTCACTTGAATTCAATAATTTGAAGAAATAAATTTTCCAGCCCGAAAATGAAATACTGGACACAACATACAACTTAAAAGTGCTAGGTCTTAAAGCACAACTGAAAACTTTTCTCAGTTACAAGATTATATTGTTCTCTACTTGACCTCAGGTCACAATTAGCATTTTCTAAAAAAAAGCATTACGTAATGGAAAATAACCTAGAATGTTCCTGATGTTTACAAGATAAAAACCATAACCTGCATTATACTAAGGAAATTCCAAAACCTAGACCTAGACCCAAATAAAAATATTTACTTCTATTAATAAAAATACTGATTTTAATCCCATACACATAAAGAATAATTTAGCGTTGTATTCGTTGTTTACACAGAATAAAATAAAAATAATCAATTTGGATCAAACAGAAATTCACTCAATTTTGGACAAGGTCAAGTCCAACATATAATGTTACATTACAATAGCATATATTGAAAAAGAATTAAAATAGAACTAACAAACAAACAAAGCAAATTAAATATACATAACACTAGCGAGATTCTCCATGCATCAAGAGAGGTTTATTCTGTATCGAGGAAAAACATCCTCCACCAATGGACACACTCCCTTTTATTATGGGAATTCAGACAAACACTCGGACCAATATACAATATTCATGAAATATAAATTCTTAGACTGGGGGCTAATCCTATGATGCTGTTCCTTTTAAGTTTAAACCAAATGATCAGTGTAACACATCTTTAAAAAAGCAGTGTAATGGCGGGCCTTGGTCGCACTCAATTATGCGAGGTTCAGTGCTGTGAGTAAAACAAGCCTAATGGTAGATTTGCTGCCACTGCTTACGTAGATATATAGCACACACAGATACATCGCGCCTATTTTAAGGAGATAATTGTGTAAATATAGTTAGATATTGCATCGGTTTAAGTGATATTCAAATTCACATACATATAACACACTAACATATATGTTTTCTGTATTTTATTACTTGTAATTAAAGTACGACTATAATCTAGAAAACGGGTTGGAATTCATGTTTTCATGTTCTCTTTTTGGACCGCACGCTTTAGCCAATGAAGATTTGTTGATGGCTGGAAATTCCGAATGAGGATGTTTCGTTCTAATTTTAGACTTCCCAACAAGTGTGTGCGGTCATCTAACGTTATTGCTTAAGTTCATTAATACACTCTTGCGGGCAGTGACGTACCCAACCAGGAAAAAAGTAAGTGACCATAAGGGGAGGGGGTACAAAAAGTTTGCTGTGGGGCCGGTGGTGAGATGGTTACGCCACTAATTGCGGGATAGCTGTTAATACATCAGCCAAACTCAAAATACACTTCAGACTGTTTATAGGGAATTTCACTTCTAGTATAACATTGATTTTCTATTTTAAAGTCATAGAATATTTTCCATTTCAACGAAGGCATGTGCGTGATAATATTCCCTGCGATTAACGACTAAAGTAACAAATGGCGGGAAAAAAACATACGCCTATATATAGATTATATATAGTTTACAACATTATGATCTAACCGACAAGATGGAGTCAACGTTGGCCTTGGAATAAAACACGCTTGGCCTTTCCTTTAAACACTCTTGATGTTTCATTGGTGACATCGCTGTAGAGTATGCAGTGTGGCCTTAAGACTTACTACAGTTAGATGTCTTTGATGACGCCTTTTCCTTGTAGTAGTTGTTAAATATCAGGTAGCGAGATCGAAAGCAGCAAAAGGGGGTAGACCAACCCTAAAAAGCTGTGTCGATCTTGAGGGGAGGGGCTCCGCTCCCTCCCCATCAAGGCCCCATTTCGGAAACTGGGGGTAAAAAATGTTATTTCTACTTGCAAAAACGCTGATTTATTAGTTACCAAAGACCAATCTGAGCCTTGTATGTAGACCTGGTTGGAGCACTGGTTACTATCTACGCTGACCTCATGGAAAATCTCTGGTACCGGTTAAGTGTCTATTCTGACCTCAATGGAAAATTACTATCACGTGCACACAGCGTAATTCAAGATAAACATTGTCCAAATAACATCCTCGATGATGTTTATCGACTAGAAATTCTAATTGGTGGAAGACGAGCCGGCAACAGCTCCCACGAAATCATCAATGAAGCAGCTGCCATTTGTCAGCTTTTATTTTACGGTGGCGTCATGGACAGCAGCGTCTATCGGGCACAGATCGATGACATTACCGACGATTACTACAGTGATTGATCAATTAGATTGGCGATAACAAAACAAAATGATTATACACAATGAACAACGTGGACCTGAAAACCTCAAGGTGATAATTTCATGATTACCGGTTTATAAAGCGACCTACGGAGATGGACTCGGCGATGCTATTCAAGGTTTATTCAGAAGGATAACCCCAAAAACTATTCCAATTGCAAAACAATTAGGCACAAAAGCCATCGAAGTTGTTCGTGATAAGGGTATTGGCACTGGTAATGAATTCTCAGCAATCAGGGACAGACTCGCACGATTAGTAAGACGAAAATCACAGTCGGTAAAACTGCCTATCACCGAAGTGATGTCAGCAAGTATCAGCAAAATAATAAATCAAGCCGCAAATGAGTGGTTGAAAGAATTAGCTGGTGGGCCATCTCTGACAAAAACAACAAGCCGGCCAGAGAGACAAAAATATAATCGCAAGTCTGATAGTGGGAAGTGGCCTGGCTCGACAGTCATTTTAAACAAGAAATAATATCATAAAATGTTCAAGCGTGTATCTGATCCCGTATTTGGTATGGACGCGCCATTCCTCAAAGACAAATCGGTGCATTATTATCAGTATTATTCTTATGATGCGCGTGTACCTGATGCACGTGGACGAATCGAGCTAAAAGTTTAGGATACAAGCAGATATTTCTTGCCCGCTGAGACATTCATTGAGATCGAAGGTCAACTTTTGAAAGCAAATAATACGACGTATGGAATTGGAGATCGAGTTTGTTTTGTTAATAATAGTGTTATCGCGTTGTATAACAGTGCCACCTATGGCATTGACGGAAAGAATATTAAATCATGTCTCGAAAATGTTGACGTTGCCACGACGATATTGTTTCTGGCAAGAATTTTCCAATGATTATTCACGGTCCGCCAGTCCGTCAGTGTTGTTTGCCAATGATACCACTGATCACCCCTAGAACCGTAACGTGACAATGAACGGGGCTGGAGATGCAGTTGCATCAATGAATGAAAATTTCAGCTTAGGATTTGCGGCACGACGATAAGTGCTAAACACACAATAGTACTAGTTCGAAAAGCCACGGAAAACGATGCAATATGGCGCCCCGATACAGCTGATGGTGATAAAGTCAGACTGACAAAGCTTTCGTTGTGGATGCCAACAATGACACCAGCACTTGTTGAAGAACAACAGCTGCTCGCTTTCATGGATAGTGGCGGCAAATCAACGTTGTCATGGTTGACTATGACCACAGACAGTGTCCAGAGTAACGTTATTTACATGGCAGATAGCATCGCAGCAGAGACTTTCAGCACCACGACACATATTTATAGCGTTTTCAGAAAAACGGCTGAGTAGATTCACAAGCACGAAACCCAATGGTGTTTGATACGCTGGGGGTTAGTGAAGTCTCTTTGAGAATAAATGGACATCAAGATACATTCATGGGGCGTGATCAGAATGTTGATTCTGGTTTGCAGATATCTCAGCGGACTTTACAATGCTATATCCGATGTATTATTTCTCGCTAAAACACTTAGATTTGTTTAGGCAATCAGTCGTCAGCATACATTTCCGAAAGTGTTGGCGGACGAATGAGAGTTATTGATGCGCCCGTTGAAAACATGTAAGTGTTTTCCAAACATGAAATTAGATCGTTCATGACATTATGTCATATTTTCACGTCAATGTTACCATAACACCCGGTCAAATTAAATAGCTGCAGTCGGCATCAAAAAAGAATTCTGGGGCAAAAATATCTCTGAAATCAGCAGTTTTGCGAAGGCCCAAATAAATTATCGCTGACTGAAGGTCAGCTCAAACACAACAATGACGCCAAGAAATCAAAAACTGAAGTACGACTTGATCTTTCTGCGAATGCAATCAGCGATACAGCAAAGACCGGCGGTATATTTCTACTGTTATCGGCGATACCTGCGTTAATTGCCGCTGCAGCTCCAGCTGTTGGAAAAGCAGTTGCACATGGTGCCGTTGGAACTGAAAAAGTCAACAGGACACGGTTGAAACTGGTGTCATTAATCTCTATGGCCGTTATGGTCCAGGTACTCACGTTGTGTTGTTTATTTTGATTCGTATGGATTGGCTCCACCGAGAGAATTTTTAAGGTACAGTGATACTGCAGCTCCGTTCTGGTATTCAACATTACCAACACAGACAATAACGGATCCACCAATATGTGGTCCAGAAGTACATGTTGTACTTAACGCCGTGTCAAGGTCATCAGCGTCGCCGCGTAAAGTCGTGCACGAACATACCGCCTGTCGTTTTAAACAGGTTAATAATTTATAATGGTAGATATTTACGGAAGATCTGCTAAAAGCAAGGCCTCATGTGACATTGATTTGTCAGCGTATCCGACACGAGATGAACTTGCTGATCTTAGAATCAAAGACTCAGTCGTATCAATCGGAGGGACCAAAGGAGATATCTTTAAACGTGTTGCTAAAGCCGGCGATATCATGACATGTCCATTCGTCATGAGCGGAAATAGAATTGCTATTTTGGGAGAACCAGAATCGGACGATGAGGCTGCAACGAACAAATACGTGGACAACAAAGACATCGCGATGAGGACCTCGTTAATAATAATCAGTGATGGACTGGCCAATTTCAGATCTGAATATAATAATCATGTAACCAAGTTCACGAGTCATCGTAGAACTGTAAATTGAATCACCTTTGATTTTTTGGGAGTTCCAATGCCCGTCGACATTAGGCTCTCTGAAATTTGCGAACGACTCGATGACAACTCCGAAATAATCAAAAAGATTACCGCTGGTGTAATTCATACAACTCCATTCATCAACGCGGTACACACAGTAGCGTTTGGATCAGCAACATGGTCACAACAAAACAGCTCCATCAAACATACCGCTGAGGTCACCGGGGTATACAGGCTCTCCGTGTTTAGCGGCGCACGATTTAGGATACTTACGACGTATCCATGGTGTCATCACACCGATAGATTTTCCGGAACCGTGTCAGTCGTATTAAATCAAAATACCGAGGAAACATTCATACTGGATGCATAAGACAAAAAAATTAACCGCAGCAACGTATTGGTGATGTCTGGAATTCGTCGCAAAAACACCTCAGCTGGTAACTTAGTATATAACATAATGAATCCCACATACTCTTGCCAATATAATCAAGCGTGTACGTGGAAAGCATCGCTGGAAGAAATCATCGACGAGCATTTGACTAAACAAAAAAAAAAAAATTATCGTAGACGAATCATCATTATCGACAATGTGTTGTAATCGGTCTCTTCGTGGTCGCTGGAACATGGACGTTAATCGGTACATTATCAGCAACGCACGTGATATCGCCCGTGGTTGGAATTGGTGTCGGTGTTGTTGTCGGCGTTGCTGGTATCATCAATATCATCGCGAAAAAGAATGTCTTCATATGCCGGTAAAAAAAATTACATGAACACACAGAAATAACGTACGCGACGACGTATGCGTCCATAAATTTATCATCGATATTGTCAGCGGGGTTAAACGACGGTGCAATATCAGACAATGAAGTTGCTACAATCAGGGATATTTATTATCGGTAATTCAAGAACCCAACCATACCCGCTTAGGCAATATTGTTGTCGATGTTTGTCAACGCCACATTTAGAATCCGCCGTATAGATAATAATGACTGCAGAAAAAATATGACTGGAACAGGTCATCTCTAAAACAACACCGACGACGACCACAGTGATATCAGCAACATCAACGAGGCCGGAATTGGATATAGGTTTTCCAACTCCGATAAAAGCCCCAAATGGTCGTTCACTTGAGATCGCACTGGTACAATTACGACTTTATTATAGTTGGCCAAATATCAGAGAAATATAATTTTATGGATTTTTCGATAACAATTCACTGGTATTTGCGTATAAGAACATCGAGGGGGTCTCCACACCCCACCCCAGACTGAAAAGTCGTTGGCATTTCAGCGGGATCATATCAAATCAAACAAATCAATGATAAACTTCAGCGTAGAATCAAATCAATAAAGGAAAAGAATCAAAGATCGCTATCAAAGTACACGAGCCACCGCTGAGCGTCGCGATTGATACGTAAGCGGAGAATTACGAGGAATCCAATAACGCCGTTGACATATAAGGGAGGTGAAGACAGATGAAAGATTTTGAAAACCAGTGGAATTACCTGTGTGGGATTTTGGGTAATTTTGAAACGAGAGTCTCTAGATTAATGTGTGAATTTTCAGAATATAAAGGCCATCTGATAGATTTACTTAATAAATATATTTCTAGATATTCAATTTTAGATTCGCTTGGTTTTAATAATTTTAAAAAAGATATCAATGGGATAATATACGGAATGCAGTGGTTAAAATATGATTTAGAATTATTTTTAAAAAACTCTAATAGAATCAGTAATTAACAAGCGGGGAAACGAGAATATAGGAGGAGTACCATACAAAATCCGTTTTCTTGATTATATTAAGATCACAGAAGACCAGCTGTCAACGTTCAGACTTCCATGGTTTGACATCGATAAAGTGCAGAGGGATATGAATGACACGATTGACGAATATTTTCCGAAGATTTATGCCAATGGAAAAAAAACGGGGGTCTTGCAGGTAATTCTTCGACATAACAACGATCCGGATGGTGGTGGCCGTCATGTGTAGCCAGGTATTGTCAATATCACGTCGACAATTTCTGTGACTCTGTAAATCTGGTCTGTGACGCAGTCGATGGTAGCTATACCTCGTCTGGGCAAGCATACCAAGGGTAGGCCCAGCAGGGATACGTTCTTTACAGCTTTTCTCCGGAGGTCCCGCCGATTTATTTGATTGTATCAGTGCCCGTTAATCCTGTTTATTTACGTTTTCGTCAAACCGACCAAGACGGTAATATATTGGACACGCACGGTGAAGAATTCACTGTTAGTTTACATGTGCGCGATAGACCCTGAAAGCCCACACCATGAAAAAAAGACCGAAAAAATAGCGCATCAATAACCAAAAAAAATAACATTTTTGTGGTTAATTGTTTTTTATTTTTGGTACTGGTGACTTTGCTATTCTACCTTGGCGGATTCGGGAATCCTAACGGATTCCAACACAAATTTTTTTCAGCTGCCTCGCACGCGCACTTACAGTTGCTCGAGTTTCATATTGTCGAGGCAGCTCTGATCGTATTTTCTCAATGGCATTGCCAGAGGAACAAATTTAACTATCTCATGTTGTTCGTGTAAATCAGCAAATGACAATTCCATTTCGCTTTTGGAGTAATTTGATAAATCTATACTCCGCCGCTAATGTATATCTACCCTCTTCCCGTCGCTGCTGTATTATCTCAATATCACTTTGATTTTTTCAACATCAAGTTGAACCGCAAGACCATCTTGTTGTAATTGCTCTATCTCAATAATCTCGTTAATATTTTCTTAGTTTATTATACAACAAGTGTACTTCTTTAATAAATTTTATCGAGGCCAATTTGATAAAGTGTTGCTGGATCGTGTAAACTTATCGTGATGAATCAATGCGGGGTTTTCTGAGCATGTGCAAAGAAGTTTCAAACTTATTTATGTCCATGTCACCGGGACAAAAAGTCTGATGGATATTTCGCGTATGTGTGTACACTTTAGGAATCTGAGTGTACCTCTGTGTAACGTAAATGACATCTGTGTTTTTACGTCTGCCCCGTTATAATATTCAGGCTGGATATGTTTGTTTGTCAAGCATGATGTCATCGTAAACCACTAGATTGTTGATATCCCCGTTAAGATCCTTGACGAACGGTGCATCATCGATGTCAGTGATAAATTCATTAACATCGTTTTTTCCAAACCCGCTGACGATTTAAGAACATTATAACATCGTTGGTCATCGTCAGATGGCGCTACTAAATAAAGTTTGTCCCATTTGAACCACCTCATTATCATGTTGAGCAACAACTGAATTTTACCAGACCCAGACGGACCAATTATAATAGCTCGAATCGAATTTGGTAACAATGAATGATGCTTGACTGGTGCTTGCTCTCGTTTCTCTGAAATGTCAATCACGTTCATATGGTACAAATATTGTATTATTTATAATCATCAGTGTATATTATGTCCGATGCAAGACGGTCACGGATACAACTAGGTTAAGAGCAACCACGTTGAAAAATAACAGGCGCGTGCGCACAGGTAAGTGTGTGAGATGCGACATAAAAATATAAGTTTGTGGCGTCAGATCGCTCTGCGATCCATGGCGGTGATATAGCTGCGACACCTAAAATATTACTAGGAACGCCATGGGCTAAGTCCCCCGGGGGAAAAACAACTTCCGGGATATAATTATTGTGGTCTTGGAACCCGACTTGATATTAGACTTGGACGAAAAAATTAACCAAAAACCAGGTGAATTTCCGGCAAATGCAATTTATCAAGCGTGCCATTCTCATGACATCGCGTATAAAAATAAAGATCTGCAACAACGACATATCGCGGATGTCAAAGTTGATTCACACGTTGAAGTCGATAAAAAATAAAAGCACACGAGATTCACTCGCCAACTGGTTTATAAGATCAGCGATGAGCTGCAAACTAGCCGTAAGGGTCATAGCCCCCCGTGCCGGGCAATTAATTGTCCCATAATGGAGTCGATTTATGATAGTCCAAGAGGATATTGGAGAGGTAGAGTAGCGATTAGCAAACGTGCCGTTGCCACAGATTGGTTGTCACGACAAGCAATATGGCAAATTTATCTGCCACGTCCCAAAACGATTCAGCATGGACAGTTTGATGTCAGAACGCCCAACGAAGTTCATCAGGCAGATATCTTGTTTGAAGTCATTGGCACATCACGTAAACGGCGCACATACAAATACGCGCTTACGGTCGTCGACGTTGAAAGTAGATACAAAGAAGCAGAGCCGCTATCGACTAAAACAGCAACTAAAGTCGCAGCCGAGTTTGAACAAATTTATTCGCCTGGACCGTTACGTTGGCTACAGTTGCTACAGGTTGATTCTGGCAAAGAGTTTATTGGTGCAGCAACAACGCGATGCAGCAACATAACATTAAAATCGGACGTGGACACACTGTTACATCGTGATCAGGCAATCGTTTAACGATTTAATTGAACAGTTGCTGAGCGATAATTTGGACATCAACACGCGCAGGAATTACTAAGCAAGGACAGATCTCGTGATTGGGTTGCGAGATTAGCACATGTGATAACCGCGTTAAACAACGAAGTTATTCGTGAAATTAACATGAAACCCATCGAGACAATTGCAAAAACATACCACGACGAAAATCACCAGGAAATCAATTACAACAACCAGTGTTGTGCAGCAGCGTAACTGTCAGGTATTTGTATGAACCCGGTGAACTTGAAGGTTGTTTAGCAAGAGCAATAGATTCAGTCTGGAGCGTAAACACACATAAAATTTTCAGCGTGGTAAGATCTACTGGCTAGCCTGTGATCTACCGACTATATTCAACAGCGCCTGAACGTGGATTTGTCCGTGAACAATTCCAGGTAATTCCTGAAGATACCCAGTTACCACAAGGTTGGATTTGCGCTAACAAAGGATGCTAGCGTCCTTACATATGTAACACTTAAGACATGTCAGAGCGACATTCTCGCGTGTGTGGCAGAGACTACTGTAGATTCTTTCCACGGTAAATTGTCGTACGTCATTAGAAAAATATTCTCACAGCATTATTGTGTTACAGCAGGCGCAGTGATTATTTTGTCGTTGTTTCAGTGTCATGATAAATTTAACATCAAGATCAAACTGGCGCTATTTTTTGTCAGCTCGCGTATAAACAGCTAAGTTTATCTTCACCGCGTTGGTTGTTGGTGTAGTTGATACAACAGGTGTTGTTTGGCGACTCCGTCACGTAGACAATTCTTCGCAGGTGATATATTTGTGTGACTCGCGATAGAGCCAGATAAACTAACTTTGATCATTCGATTCTATCATCGACAATCCAGATATTGGCATCTGAGATTGTTAGCCCCTGCGACGAATGAATTGTTATCGCATAACCTAGAGTCCAGCACGATGGGTTTGGTCACAGCGTCTGTTGTACAGCATCTACTGGAACCTCGACGATATTATTAAGAACCCGTTTTTGTTGTGTGCCCGTTCCAGGAATGTCAACGTGTATATTTTGTCGATGGGTAACTACAAGGCGATAACATAGTGGAACTGGCAGCGTTGGAAATTTTTCTTTGTAAAGCTCAAATAATCTACGTGATACAACTATCGGATCATTAGGTCGCTATACGTTCGAGAAATCAGACATTGGTGTCTCTGGAATTACGGTACGCATTATTTCACACTGAATTTTGTCTGGCTGTACTCTGATTACCGATTTCAACTGTCGTAATGTTTCATCGCGCGATCGATAGTCATACAATATTTCTTCGTAGTGGCTAACGTAATTTTTTTTAGCCAGTCATGCGGTGATTCTCCTGTAAACGGTGGAGGATGTTCTTGATCGCCGCACATGATAATCGCAGTGTTTTTCCAAAATATTTCTGGACACAGTACATATTTCGTGCCAGATGATGATTTTAGGAACATGTTTTTCACCCATTTGCTCGGAGGTCCACGCATCACCAGCCCATCGAATAAAAACAACTCTGATACGTGAATGACTTAACTCCACGATGTTTCATCCTTTGGCAAGACTGTGAGTTTGCGTCAACACAATCATATCTGAGTTTTTAAATAATTCTATCGCACGTGTTGTTTTACCAGAACCACCAGGACCATAAAGATAGACCGTGTTATGTCTAGTGATTGGGTCATTCAGTGACGGAGACGATGGTGGTTCTGATAATTTATCGTTTCGGTAATAAGCGCCGACTGGGTTAACATCAGCTGATTCAGAATAATTACGTATTTGTTCACGCTTTATTCTCCAATGACCCCAACTAGCATCGTCGGTGTTGACTTCGACGTCTGTACACAGAGGAGCTGTGTCGATCAGTGGTTTCAAAAGATCCATTTTCGATCGACTTATACTAAATGAATCCGTGGCGACTAACAGCTTCCCCTGCAAACTGGTTAATCATGGATAAAAGGTTCGTTGACGAATATGCGATCTCAAATGAGTAAACTGCGGCGAATCACCATCGTAGTAGCTGGCTATCGTGCCAATATTTATTCCATCTCTCGTGATTGCACTTTTCCGCGACATCAATACTCCTCTCGACATTTTATCTGCGACCACAAAATCAGGTTCTGCTGGGTCCATGATTAATCTTGTGCTGCGGCGTTTATTATCAGATGACGCAGAGAATGTAATCTTACCGATAATTTTTCTGCAAATATCTTTATCAACTTGAGGAAGCCAGACAGATTTTTGTGGCCTGTATGATATTATCGCAGAAGTTACAGTCAGCGACGTTAAATACTACTATCTAACAAATGCCGTAATAGCACTATTGGAGACCAACTACGTTGATTTTTTTGCGCAAAAGTCGTTGAGATTAATTTTTTGTGTCCGCTTTATTAAAATGACTACCAAACCAGTCAGGTACAACTGAATGAATACTCGCTGAGAACTCGAATGATTCATTCTCGGCAAATCGAGTCAGATCGTAGTCGAGAGGTAATGCGTCGTTTATAGCTACTCTGGTCATTTCGTATGTTGTATGACCGATTCGTTCAAAATACGGTGACATTCCAAGAAAACTAGCCGGATAAATGCCACATTGTCAACTGAGATCATATCGGCGGAATTATATTTTGTGTTCCAGAAACCACCATGATCAAACTCGACACAAGATCGTGATATATCGTCGAGAAATTCTTTTGGAGTTCGACGGAACGAATTTTTGTTTGTTATGCTATATGAGCCGCAACAGACGACGTAGTAAAACGGTTATTGAGTAATGCATCACTGTCGCCGTCATATTTTACCGCAGTCTCTTTAATCGCACGTTGGAGAGATTCCTTCCGATAATGTACACTGGACCGTAGCACAAACTGATCAAATATTGATTCATCTGTGGCAGATAAATCTGTGGCAGATGAATCTGCTGCAGGTAAATTTTCGTCGTCACCGTGAAATTGCCAGACATACACAGGGTCACGCGCACTAATATTATAAATATCCTCAAAAATATCACTGTCATAAAATCTAGTTGTTTTATCTCGTGGAAACTATGTTACTGATTTAGTCCAGGCGTGTTAATTATGGTCTATATCGCTATTGGGGCTCCTTTACTTCAGTATTTGCCAGAATTATACAAAATTTTCTTTGATATTGTATTTACCACGATCGGAAACTTCAAAGTTTTTTTTCCAAAACTGCTACATCATCTATTTTAGCTCCGTCGATGAGAGATTCTTCCCATTCGTTTACCTTTTTTATTCATGATTCCGTAAGTCCGTTAACGTCTCTAGTTAATAAAATGTTCTCTGACACGCTGAGCCACACAGTTCAACGTGCCTGTTCTCATTGGGGCAAGAGCACTAATATCAGGATCGTTTAAGCGGTATAGTGCATAAACAACACCGGATACTGGATACGCGTTATTGTAATAGTTTTTGTCTATTCCGGTAAACGTGCCTGGTTTGGAGTTTTTGTACATGCTGACGACATTGTTATGTCGCCGTAAATCTTTAACACGGTCGAGTTTATCACGAATAATCCAGGTTGGGCCATCCTGGCTAACATGCTCGACAATAAATTTTATTCTGAATATGTACTTGCTTAATAATAGTCGCTGCTCGTTTATCTTTCATGGTGGAGTCAACGAAAATGCCATCGCCATCTATCCTAAATGTTGAAAAAACATGAGACGCACCATCTTGCCCAAACTCATTTTTGGCCATTTTGATAAATTCTTGTAACTGTAACTCAAATGGTGGTTGTTTGTTTGTCACCTGGTATTCTGTCGAAGTCAAACCTGGTGGTGTGTTGTGGTTCAATCTCGACTAACCTCTCAATTTTCCCTCGCGGTTTATAATTCCTTAATCTGATTTCGTAATTTTTCTGTGCAGTCTTCGACCTTAGGAAAGCTGGTTTTATCCCGGTTAGACAAAAATACTGTTCTCGCAGCTGCTTTGCCACTGTAAAATTAGTCATTGCTGTAGTATACGATATACTTTCTTTAATATAATATGACTTTCCTCTAATTAGAAAAAATAATATAACAATAATTATGCCAACGGCAAAAATATTTGCAGGTGGCTAAAGATCGGATCAGTAATTCCTTGTGGAAAAATATGTTGAGGAGATTATTGTAGTGTTCATATCATAAATATCAGACTTGGCAGTACCGGCCTGAAACCCTGTCTGATACGTGGAGTGGGGGTGAAAGGGAAAACTGAACTATGTATCGCTTGTGGTGGACGAAAATATCTCGCGTTGAAAAGATACCTTGAGATAATGAACTCTGATGATAATGTTAACATATAAGACACTCGAGACTACATCGACAGGTACATAAAAAATAATAATGTAGTATTAGAGGAAGTAGAATAATATCATGGAGAAAGCTGAAAAAGTGATTGATGAATTTGCGCAAAATTAGGTATACGCTAATTATGAAGCCAACAGAAATGGTGTAACCAGAAACTGTCGTCGCAAAAACTTCTCGGCAATATAAATAACATGGGGTACCTCACTATCGGTATCAAAATTCCAAATAGTAAGAAAAAAAAATTATTACATAGATTTGTTTATGAGTGGGGCGATAGATGATTGTCTTGTTATCGATCACATCAACTCAAATAGAAGAGATAACAATCTGGAAAACTTACGAGAGAAAACACAATACGTGGATGAACTTGCAAAAACAGAAGAAAAAAAAACCACCCAGGCCAGTTAAATCAATTAATCTTGTTACAGTAGAAACAAAGGAACTTTTTATCAATGTCTACTGCTGGAAAATATGTTGACACTCGTGTAGATTCTGTGCAAAAAGTCGCTAATTGTGTAACTAATTCAGCGACTTCAAAGAGACTTAAACAGAAAATAAAAATTTATTTACATTTGATTAATAACATCCCTCGATACGAGCCTCGGATTGGCATTTTATAACAGGAAACTTTTTTTAGGCCCGGATTACACAGTGGAGCCTTTATTTTGCAGTAGTTGGTATTATGGGTTTTTTTTATGCCCTAGATTACAAGATTGTGGTCTTGATTTATTCCATGGCAAGCTCAGAATCACTCATTCTAATTATTACAACAACGATTTAATTACAGATCACTAAGTCAGTGGAAATATAATACTTCAGTATATCCAGTAATGTGACGTATTTTTTACCACGGTGAATTGACGGAATGCGAATTCGAGTCACAATTTTTATGTATATATATATATATATATATATATATATATATATATATATATATATATATATATATATATATATATATATATATGCTCAGATACTTAATAAATTCTATGTCCTCTTTATGCTGATAAAATTCTGTCTCTTTATGCTGATAAAATTCTCTGTCTGAGTATACCGATAAAATTATCTGTGATCACCGCTGGTATCGTTGTTGTAATTTATTTCAGTTGTTTATTCGCCACCGTAACACTTTCAACAGACGACATGTACACAATTTCAAGCGATCGTATACTGATAGACCGCTTGTATAAAAATCGCGCAATGCACTGCACAGTAATTTTCCACTGAGGTCAGAATGGACAGTAACCGGTGCCAGTAATTTTCCATTGAGGTGGGAATGGACCAGAGTGTGAGAAAATCACGCTGTGTATACGTGATAGTATTTTCCTTTGAGGTCAGAATGGACAGTAACCGGTGCCAGTAATTTTCCACTGAGATCAGCGTGGATAGTAACCAGTGCTCCAACCACTCTTACCTACAAGGCTCAGATTGGCCTTGGCCTTTGGTAACTAATAAATCAGCTGTTTTACAGGTAGAAATAACATTTTATTGGCCCCCTTTTGCAAAATGGGGCCTTGATTGGCTCCACCACCAAAACCGCCAGGCCGAATCTTCTTTTTTGAGGGGGTCGGTCGACCCCCCTCTGATGCTTTGTAGGACTGAAAATTCTTCTGAACAAATTAGTGGAGACTGACAGGCAAGAAGAAGAAGAAAAAGAAGATGACTGAAAAATTAGCGTGATTGCAAAGAAGTTACGTTTGAAACTTTCTCGCCTCTCACCGCTGCATGTTTGAATCCCACTGGGAGCTCGTTTTGTAAGTGCGAAAGTGTCGATTCTTACGAATGGCGGGAGGTATACAGTACAGGTTCTACCAGGAATATGGATTTATAAGAAATTTTTCCTGGTCTTATATTACACAAAATGCTTTCAATATTTTAAATTTCGTGTCTCATCTAAGAAAAAAATTATTACGAGATCATAGCGATTGCAGGCAAAACTAAACAATGTTTTTCAGCTACAACACATACTGACTGGAGGTCATTCTGTTATATATATATATATATATATATATATATATATATATATATATATATATATATATATATATATATTGTTACGTGTAGGCTCGTACAATAATAACAAGAGAAAAAAGTGAAGAAAACAAGCTTTGTTTATTTTAACAAAATAATTTATTTCCCTAGAAAACAATGTAAAAATTGAAAAATAGGACTTACAGTTTGTGAATATAATCCAAAATTTAATCCCTAGAATGAAAAATACAAGTCCTACCACTAAAATAGTTCTATTAGAATCCAGGTTCGAATCTCGACGACGTACTACTCTGGAAGGCGATGACGTCAGATGTGGTCCTTGTACAAATATCAACAATTCCTCAAATGAATCATAGTTTATGTTTCCGAATAATTCCAGAACAAATTTTCACTGAATTTCTTTCTCCCAGAATTTATAAAACAGTACACTCGTATGGTTTTCTAGAGAATAAATTATTAAATTCCAAATACAAATGAATTTCAAAAACAATCTGGTTTCAACAATAAAATAACCTATCCGGCCTTCTAGGTATCAGGAATACAACTGACTGACGAGCCCTCAGAAAGGGTTATATATTCACACGAATTATCATCCCGTTCTCGCAAGATAGATTACGTGGTCTTTTAACACTCAAAATACGCAATAAGAAAAATGCCATTCGTCACGTACTATGACTCTGAAATAAATTTAAAAATAAAACATTGTTTATTTAGCCTAGACGAAATGACCTTGGCAATAGCCAATCGTTTACGCGTAGCGATTACACTACCGCGGACCAAGGTAAACTATAAATATTACTAATGTAATACGTTTCACGTCTTAGATAAACAGAATTACTGAAAAAGAATTTTGAATCCCTGAAATAATCATTATAATAAAATGTAATGAAACAAAAATAAAATATAAAAGAATTTTAAAACTAACACACAAGCAATTTAATTATATATACGTAACAATATATATATATATATATATATATATATATATATATATATATATATATATATGTATATATATATATATATATATATATATATATATATATATATATATATATATATATATAATAAACAATACCAACACGTAGAATGTGTGACCGGTTTCGTTTTATTGCTTCATCAGACTATGATATGCGTTGTGATACTAACTGTGCAACATCAAACGTTATTTATTTGATCACATGCAAAAAATGTGGCATCCAATATATTGGACAAACCAGTCAACAAATATCTAAACGTATGAACCAACATAGATCAGAGATAAAAAAATGATATCGATCAATCATTTTCATCTCATGTTGCCGCACATTTTAACAAGAATTCCCATTCTTTGCGAGATTTCTGCTTTCAACCTATTGTTATAGCTGATTCTGAGATGGAACGTCTGCTATAGGAAACCTATTGGATTCACCGTCTTATTACGGTATATCCAAAAGGTCTAAATTCCAAAACACTCTACGATATTCATTAATAATTTTTTATTATTATTATTTTTTTATTTATTTTTTTTTTTTTTTTTTTTTTTCTCTAAAAAAAAAATTTTTTTTATAATTATGTCCCTTGTATATATAAATCTAAAACGTATAATAAACTGACCCCTCGGAAAGTCAAAATTATATGGATGAGGTCAAAATTTCTATAGCTTGGGGGTCGTTATTCTATATAGATGAATGACCGGGGGTCATTTTGCTGTATAAAATTTCGACCCGTTAGTCATTATTATAAGAGGGTTGATTTATTTCATTACACCTGTTTTAAAACAAAGTTTCTTTTTTTTCTGCCGTTTACATTTAAGTAAAGATGAATGTAATCCCAGGTCGTTAAGTTTTGTACACAATGTAGTATGGAGCGCCAAGGAGTTTTTATCTAATGCAATTAATGAGGGTCCATCGTCGACTGGCGAGTATAAGGTGATGACGTTATGTTCAAAACAACAAACGATTAATAGTAATAGTGGGGCAAAACGACTGAGAACAAAAATAATATATATCTTTTCTAAAAGAATTAAATGAAATAACACATTCCAACAGAACAGCCAATGCATAATGAAATCACCAATGTGGATGAGTACCATCAACAAACGCATACGTCATGAAAAACGGCACAAAAATCCGGAGTAGCTGCCTCAAGACTGTTAAGCGGTGGTTGCCATTTTGAATTATCTTATAAACAAGCTTGCAGCTACTCTTGCACACACTGGAACGTTAACAGTAAAAATCAAAATAGTTTTTATTACGTTTAGCTATAAGCTTGCTAAAATCCCTGATATTTTAATGACACACCAATTCCAGATGACGATACAAGTAGTCGTATTAACAACAGCCTGTTTGATATGACACGCCATGAGGAATATTTGCAGAAAAAAAAAAACGAGCGCTCTGCTTCGACTGATGAATACAAAACAGAAATGGGAAAGCCAGCAGAGGCGTTTTCCATATAGTTAGATGTGTAAGAATTGTAAAATATGACGCCAATGTTCTTGTAGCAGTTGAATTTGCCAGTAAGAGAGACAGATGCTAAAACAATTGACATCTCAGAAGTACCAAAATTGGAGCCGTTGCTAGAAAACGAGTGCTTTCAAAAGAACAGCGGGCCAAAAGTTAGGGCATATATTCACACAATCCAAGATACAAACCTATCTCTTCATGTAAACGCTCCTCAGCTTTACAACAAAACAAAAGCTAAAATTACAGAGGAGCAACCGCAGTTAGATCAGAGGAGGATGAGATGATTGGCTAATTTTATTGTATACGATGAAAGATACAATAAACTTCAATCACATTAGAGAAGAGCTGCAGCCAAAAGAGATGAAAAACTTGTTGCGTTTACTAGTATTATCACACACGAGCCAATCGTTTCAAATGGTCTTACATGCATTTTCGCTTCGGGTTATTTTTGCTGGCAGCAGTTCCATTTGTGTTGACAACAGCTGGAGTCGCTTCTACTGGAATAATGTTGAATCCGTACATCAGACTTGGCTGCCATCAGATTTGTCTTTGGCAAAATCGAAGAGAGATTTCTTTGTGGTCACGTTTGATGCATTCTTCTCGGAGCATGCGTCGGCTGCGTTTAAATTCTATGGCTATATCGGTATAAAAATCAAAGCGCTCTGGATTTTCTTTTGAGACCGAATACATCATATTGTAAGCGTTCTTGACACATCTGTATGCGTCGTTAAGAGCCATGTGTGTTATCATTTCGATGAAATCTCCTAAATACCAGTTTGCTGGAAACTTTACCAGGGCGGCATCTGCGTTTTTATATGCAACAATTATTCGTTAGGAATCAAAAATTGTACATGATTATACAGAATTGTATTCCGTAATGCTGATACAAATTGGCTTAATTCTGATACTGCGTTCTGAATTGTTCAGCCATAGCCTGGTTCGCAAAAGACGTAATTGTAACTGATCATAAATATTTTCCACGACAAGACCGCGACCAGTCTCTAGTCCGGACAATTGCTGGCGATATCATCAATGGTGTCAGAAATATTTTATGGCTGGCCAATGAAGCCAGTGTTAATGTAGTCGTGTTCTCTATGCGGGTCTTTCTTTAGAAACGTGATCAGATTTGCTTCGTTAGATTCTCCAATGTCGAAACATTTGTTGTCATCGGAAAAAATTGCTGCAATGCCAAACACGACTGGATCTTTAAAGTATCTGCGGAAATCTTTTGCCGAGTTTTTTCGTTAGCAAAAAGTCGCAGACCATAACCCGAGGCGGGACCTAATGAACTCAAGTCCAGCATGCATGACCCGGTGCCTCGGATTGTGTCTGCAAGGCTTTCTACGTCAACAAGTGAGTTCGACAGCAGGAGGGCACAGTCCGTGTACTTACAGCCTTACTTTACTACTTTTTTATATGAACGATTTCTGGTTGATATTAGTAGTAAGGAAGGTATTAACTTCGATGATAAATCGACTATAAAACAACACTTTCCAGGAGTCTGCAATATGGAGGTTTACACTTACAAACCTTGCTGTGGTTTCGGATGAGTGGAGCAGCGGCTGTCTCTGTCAAACATAGAATTTACAACCGCACTCGACCCTCGTCGTGCGTATAGCATGTTTCTGAGACAGAAGGAATCTCAAGCAAGTGAAGCGTGCCAGTTTTAAAAACAACTATGTCGTCTGCTTCGTATTGCTATTTAGAAACAAAATGAGTGGAAACAGTGCACATGCCATCCCTGTAATAGGAAGCTACTCTAAATACATTTGATCGTTTTCTGAATTATGTATCGCGGTTTGTTTCTCAAAACAATGTACAGCCAATTGAACAAGTTAGCACTACTAGAAATTGCGTGTTTTCCCGGTCGCCTGATTTGCTGATTTCAAGTTCGACAAAGGCAGCTGCTGTTATGATCAGTCCGATGTTAAATTCGATTTTAGACATCGAAAAAGGGTTACTTTTTGGCAGTATATTAAAATAGAACTGCATTCTTTACTTTCCTGTGTATAATTCAAACTGACAAAATGTATTTTGCAAGAGATCTGCACTTTGCATTTAATGAAAACCATGCGCATGTCTTGAAAATAGATAGGGAACTCAGTAGATATAGCTCAGAAATGGAAGATACTTCGGGGTGGGGGTGGGTATTTTCCGGTAATTCATCCCTCCGCTGACAATATTTTCAACTACTACGGAAATGTTGGAATTGAATTAAGCTGAAAATGGAAAATTTAGATTTGGTTTGGGTTTGTTTTTATTGTGTGTTTTTTTTCCCCTGTTTTTTGGGATTTGTTTTTTTTTTTTTCTTTTCTTCTCTTTTTATTGTGGGTTTAACGCCATTTTTAGCACATTGTAGGCTATACATGGCGGTAAGTATATCTTGTGGACGATGAAACCGGAAAAAACCCAAGAAGAGCCACCGATCCACGGGAAGCTAAGCTACTGGAAAGCTTTTTCACATATCCACGTTGGCCGAGACCCGAACCAACTAGGATAGAGGTGAGGTGTAATTGATCTCTCAAGTCCAATCGGTCACCCTGGTCAACGGAAGTTTTAGAAAGAAATATCACGTTTAAAATGTAATTTGGAACATTCTTTTAAATCAGCATACTTTGATTACCCGTCTTTATTTCTGAAACAATTATGAAAATCCGAAAAATATGTAAAGGTGCTCAGTCTGGTATGTAATGTATGTATGTAGGTAGGTAGTTAGGTAGGTAGGTAGGTATGTATTTATGTATATACGTACTTAACGAAGATACATACGTCTATTAATTTGTTCTTTTTATATCTATGTATTTGAAACTATCAAAACTTGCAGTAAGTATGCGAGGCTACATACTATGCTAGCATTTTTAAAAAATATGCTTACCGTAAAACAGCAATCAACTCGCTCAGCTGCGTTTTGCTTTCTGCTCAAATTCATTATATGTACCATGAGCATTGATGCTGTGTAAGCGGCGACAGAAATCCTTTGAACGTTTTTCATTAAATGTTGAACACAGACATAGTTAAACATTCTTCAAGGAATTCAGTGTGTGTGTGTGTGTGTGTGTGTGTGTGTGTGTGTGTGTGAGAGAGAGAGAGAGAGAGAGAGAGAGAGAGAGAGGTGTGAAATAAAATATAAATATAAATGTAGATAAAGACATAGAACTAAATAAAGTTCTCTGAACGCCTTTTGTACATAATTTCCTTTCTTCTACGTCCGATATCCCATGACCTTTTCTGAATGCTGTTTGTCCGAGTGAAAGTCTCGGAGGAAACTTGCGCCCAATGTAATTGTTCTGTTTCTGTAGTATATGTTTCTACTGTGTCTGATTGACCGGAATTGCCTTTTTCGGAATTATACATCTGAGCCGAGCTATGCATGTGGGCAATGGAATTCTCTGACGTATTCGGTGTCGAAGATCTGTTCGGTGGCTCATCGCTTTCACCACCTGAAGAATAAAGACGTACGAAGTTCCTTTTCCTCCTAATTTGTCTGCGTCGTCTATGTGCCAGATTAAGAGAGCGACCCTGAATACTGGAATTTCGAAATAAGCTGGGCATAGATTGGCTCATACCGGAGCTCAAACGTGAATCTTCGCCATCTACACCATCGTCAGACATATCATTAAAAGACAAATCGTCAGTATCAATCAAGTCATTATCAATATCGTTATCACCAGTACAGTATGTTATCTCCGAGTCTGAATGACGCTGCAGCTGTCGCCATGACAGTGGTTCTCTGATATCATCTACCGTTGATATGACAACCATCGTTTGATGATTCAGATGTTTTCTTGCCCGGAAGGGGTTTTTATCTTCAATCTGCAAGCTTTTGGAGAATCCATTATAGCCAAGAACAGTGGATGGTAACCTCACCAATAAAGCCAATAGATTATGTAAGAAACCCATCAGCAACCTGATGAAATCATCTGGAGAAAAATCATAACTTTCTAAGTTATATAACTGATTTACAGAAAATAGGGCATACTATTTATAACGATAAATGTTAACTAAAGCGTAAAGTCCTTCTTCACACATTTTGATAACACTGTCATTGTAGCAGATATGGTAATCTATAGTTATTGATAATATTTATAGTTATTTGTTTGTTTTGTTCTTTTAAAATGGAAAATGGTCCTTTTTGTGCATGAAGAGGTCTATCTCACAGGATAAAACGCATTGATGATGCAAAATTCAATATACATATTTTCTTGTAACAAGTGAATCACTATACATACATATAAACTAAACGCCGAACTGTACTTGTCCGTCGATGTGCATTCAAGGAAATAATTTAAAATCCACTAATGTTCTTCTAATCTGGAATTTTAATCCAAAGTATTTTCGAACAAAGTTTTGGGACTATCGTAACTTGCCTGCTAGTCCAGAGTTTTATGCCAAGCAACTTCTTAATGCTCTAGGAGCAAGACTTCACAGCTTGCAATCTAAACAGAATGGACGTGCTAAATGGTTGTAGGATTTCGATCCACCAGATATTCCACCGCCATAACCTTGGTATAGCTGGCTGACGTGCACCGGGATTATTAACTGATTAACTAAAATAAACATTTATTTTGCCTCCTTCTTTGAACTGTATTGTCCTATCAATTGAACTGTATGTGAAAACCAGTAATCAAAGTGTTGATCCTGTACATACGTATTAGCTTAAGAATTACTTATAATCTCTCTCTCTCTCTCTCTCTCTCTCTCTCTCTCTCTCTCTCTCTCTCTCTCTCTCTCTCTCTATATATATATATATATATATATATATATATATATATATATATATATATAGTCTGCCAGTTAGAAACAATTACATAATATAAAGCCTATTCAGGAGTTAGGCAATAAATAGTTTAAGACATAGTGTATATAAAGAAAAGAGGGGGAAAAAGGACATAGCTAATTATATTATATTTGTGCACTCGCTCAGTAATAATTGTGCGCGCAATGCTGAATATTTGAGAAGTCCCTTAGTGCCAAGCTGAGGAAAATATTTTTGTGAATATTAGCAACCCTTTGCGAATATACGTTATAAAATTTCGAAGATTCGCAAACTTATTTGCAAAAACACAATTTAACTGAGTTTAATCGCAATATTAGTGCGAGTATTCGCCAAAAAATTATCCATTTATGCAATGATATTGTTTTGCGAATATGGTATGTATGTATGTATGTATGTATGTAGATGGATGGATGGATGGATGAATATTTGCGTCTCACCTGGTATGGATCTTTCTTTTTCAGTATAATTCCTTACCGGGTCACTAACAAACCATGTGTCTTGTAAGTATGCATATATGTATGAATGGCTGATTGTCACACACACACACACACACACACACACACATAGAGGCGCGTGCGCGCGCAAACACACACCGACGGGCAGTAAACTTGAGAGTATAATAAATGGCTGTATTATGATGTAAGATGGTAAAAGTACAAGGAAAACGGACACTATATTGGGCCTGAAATCACTGACCTGGCTGGCATTTACCTAATAACCAAATGCACTTGGCCAAGAAATAAATGTTTAAAGTTTGCCTAGGGTCAAACTTTCTTCAGATTCTATTGATTGGTTATCAAAACAGTTCTTTTTCTTTTTCCCTCGAGGCTTCTCCTTGTTTGTATCTTCATCTATATTTAACAAAATATCAGCGTTGTACGAAACTGAAAAGCCTTTATGCGAGAGTGACTTCTTTACAAACTAAGTTATATTCTGATGAGTACTTTTTTCGAAAAAAAAAACAAGTCCTTTAAGAGATTGTCTCTTTTGATAACAGTGGTGATATTTAATGGCAGATGGAAATCATTGATATAAGAAATGAAAGTAATTCATGCCAGAATGCTTTCTGTCAAAATTGGAATACACTGTAATAAGCATATTACCAATTACATTATTAGTAGATGTTTAGTAAGTAAGCACGCTTGCGCGCGCGCGTGTGTGCGAAATGTGTGTTCGTGTATTGTGTATGCGTGCGTGCGAAATGTGTGTACTAAGTAATTATACACACTTCTTCTCTAAAGCACTAAAAAAGAAGAAATACAAAACAAAACAAATTAATCGTTTCTGTCTCTTTTTCTTTATCTTTTTTTTTTTTTTTTTTTTTTTTTTTTTTTTTTTTTTGTTGTTGAAGATTTGAAGACCAAACTTATTGAATCCACACACTTACACATGTATACACACATTCGTGAATGCATTCCAACTGGGAAATATTCCAATTTCATTGTATGTATATTCAAAGTATTATTTCACTTCGTTGCTAATATTGATCCATCATCAGAGATCTAAGAAATTATTCACAGAATTAATATGAAGATCTTATTTGTTATAATGATAGTGTCACTACTCGGGAGATTTACAAAAACACACAAGATAACACTTGTAAAACTGCTGATGTGATTTAGAAGAAAGATCCTATTTGAAGTTAATGAAAAAATATTTGCTTGCATGTGTATATAAAATGTATACAGAAAGTATTGCAAAAACAATATATGTACGGTTGATAAGTGTGATAACATACCTTTATGACTGCGTTTATTGGTGCAAGCATGTTTTGTGCGACAGACAGGCAAAATGACAAAGAGTTACTCTTACCAGTCATGGTAGTATATGTGCTTTATGAATGTCAGAGTTCAAACATACAACAGTCTTTTTCGTTTAGATGTCCTGCCTAATATTCAAAACAGTGTTATGGTCGTTGACGTTTTAATACGGTACATTGACCCGAATGAACTAACTAGAATCAGGTAAATTGAATTAACTTACCCTGACAAAGGTTATATATATATATATATATATATATATATATATATATATATATATATATATATATATATATATATATATATATATATATATCACTGTAGTCTGTTTTAAATAGTGTGCGACTAACAATGCTAAGCTGCCAATGTATATAACATAATAAAAATAATTAGGAGCAACACCAAGGATATATTTAGAACGTTGGAGTGGTGTCGTGTCGTAACCTGTAATTATTATTATTGTTGTTGCTGACGTTGTTATTGCTCTTCTTCATCATCTTCTTCTAAGTTGTCGTAGTAACAATGTAAAAACAGATGAAAAAGTGTGTTGAACATCCAATAATTGTAACTCCGATCTCTTGTTTGTCTAATTTTACAATGCTTTTATTATTCCATGCCAAATCTGCATGCGTTTTTATATGCATGTATAAATAGACTGTATATTTATCTTTGCACGAAATGTATGTGCTAATAGCGTTTGTGCATGTATTCTTATGTATAGTTTAATTGCATTACATTATCGGTTTTTTTTTTGGACACAGTTTAAATTTTATTACATTATCATTAAGTATCATGTTATCGATCACACTTTATTGCACTCTTGCTTACTGTTACGCTATCGGTCATACCTGTGTATTGAATTTTTATATATTGCGCACAGGAAGCTGAGCCGGTGTGCAGGTAAGCGACTAAAGGAGGCAGAAATCACGGTGACTCAATAATTAGCATACAGGGCTTAAGACCAATAGGGTGCGGGTACAATTACTAACATTGGTTCAGCCCTGGATAGCCTCTATGGTGTGTTTTTGGTAAGGCATTTTACTCCAATTGTCTTACTACTAAATAATTTACTCGTGTTGCTGTGTCGTAAAACGCCAAACCAAAAATAAGTGAATTAGTATAAATAAATGCTTATTTTCCCCTTGTTGTCTCTAACAGCATTTTGTTACTGCTGAAACAAGTAAATTATAATAATAACGAACAGTAATTTTTTTGTATCAAAACGCACGCATTTGTTACCTTGAAATACGGCACTGTTATTTTAGTTAAACATCGGCGCTTTACTTTAAAACAATATACTATAAATCAACATAACTTGTATTATAATACATTAAAATGTCGTGTCTATAACGTTGATACTTTAAAACAATATACTATAAATCCCATAACTTGCATTATAATACATTATAATGTCGTGTCTATTGTTAGAATTCTATTATTGTATGCCACATTGTATATCTTTAGCAGAGATTATTATTGTTCTTATGTACTATAGAATTTGCATATTACACCAAAATATATTACCGTGTTTCTTGTATATTCCAATAAATAAAGGTAGCAATACAGTGCATTTATAAAAAGGAAACTGCGTCAGCAACATTCCATGCAGCTTACGTCACAGGCATAATGAGAGAAATGATACGGTTATATTCTAAGTTTTGCATTATATGCAGTTTTTGACGGGGCAAATTTTTCTTGGAAGCGGAATACAAAATGGAAAACTCTTCGTGATTTTTCGGAAGCACAGACAGCTTTCCGAGCTCCAAGAACACGAACGTTGAAGCTATCTGTTATAAGCCATGACCTATTAAGAACAAAGCATATATCTATTACTGTAAGAAAAACTATACATCCATTCCGCTCTTGATAACCTAGTCAGACTTGCTACGTTGCAGACTTCAGGTTCTGACGACCTTTTTACAGATAAGAGAAATGTACCTAGTCTTAGTTTCGAGATTTTTTCCCCCCTAAATGCCTTAATACAATGACAATTGAGAAGAAACTTATTTAGGAAGTATTTCACTCACTTCAGTAGCGTTTGTAATCTTTAATTATTATATGATATTAAATTTTGAATATAGTGTGTCATGCTTGTTTAAATTCTATTTAGAATTTTTAATATAGGATTGATATTTTACAGAAATAGTTTGCTACCAACTTCATGCTTACTAATAATTAATTTAGAAACAAAATACCTTTAAATTACAGAAAAAGTAGTTATTTTTTTTAGAACAAACATTTAATAAAATACTTTGATTGCAAATAATTTTAGTAATAGTTTGAGCATTTAATTCCTAATCATTTTTGGATTATTGGAAATTTATTCGGCATTTAATTCCAAAATACAGAAATTATAGAAATGTGTGAAGTTGGTTAGCTTCAAATAAATATAACAATTTTATTATATATCCTAAAAATATATGCTTTGATTTGAGTGTAATTTTTCTATATTTAGTAATGTTTGATTTCAATAAAGAACTGCTAAGTTGCAGACATCAGGTTCTGACTTCCTTTTTACAGTTCGAACCCAGTACCTCTTTGCACACACTAGCGATGTATCACCAATATCACATGAGTGACACAGCCAGCAAAAGGAGGCCAGAATGATGTCTTTCACTCTTTCTTTCTATAGGAGAGTTGTCCCATCAGTAAATTGGGAATGACGAAAAGAACATCACTTTTAAATAAACTGACCACAACAATGGGTAACAAAAGACCCAATGAAATTCCTTTCGTAAATGTATAGTGTAATGAATAGTTTAAACGAGCTTGACGAAAATGTATATATCTGTCTATCAGTCTAAGTACCTGCATGTATGTCTGCTTTATGCGCATAGAGATTATTAAAGATGACAAGGTTTGGAGAAAGGTAACGTGTGAAAGATACTTGTTGAACTTACATGACCTGTGTCTTTGACAGAGTTGATCTTATGACTAAAAGTGAAGATGGTGTATCGCATAAGTCGCATACAGCGTCATGAACAGGAATTATAACTATCCAATGTATACTTGTGACACCAAATGGTATTTGAAGGACCACAGTAAACATCAACATAAACAATACCAATAACGACGTTTTACTCACTGAAAAGGATTGCATCCCCGTAGTGTAAATCAGGATAATTAAATTGTTTTGTTCTTCATATTACAATTGCATATATTGATATTGATGTTAAGCATTTTATCGACTCATTTTAATAATTTTGAGTAAAATAGACATTGAGTCCATTCTCTCTCTCTCTCTCTCTCTCTCTCTCTCTCTCTCTCTCTCTCTCTCTCTCACACACACACACACACACACACACACACACACAAAGATGTACTGTTCAAATGAGTCCTATATATAATATGCCTCGAGAACTTATTTGATACCGAAACTGAAATATTATTAAACCTGTACCAGTGTATATTTTATGAGACGTAAAGTCTTAAATATATTTGAGATGCCAGTTGAAGGAAGTAGGAAGATATTAAAAAACACTCTAGTGTGAAAGAATACTCCACAAATATTTTTTCGCTATGGTGTAGGTCATTCTGAGGTGCATTTACAATGAAAAATTAATATGTATGCGAAAATCGAAGTACTGAAATAAAAACTTGTTTTTGATACTAAAGTATAAAACGTGAGTAAGGTGAGCTAGTTTTTGTTATGTTATTCTAGGCTTCTAAAGAGGAATGCGAATTCACACGTGTCTCATATTATAAAGTTGATATTTAAAAGAATGTGCAAACAATGTTTAACAAGCAAACCATATATGGAGTTTTACCTAAATATTTTGTGTAGGTCACGGATACTTTGTTTTGTTATATCATGCTGAGGTTTTAAAGAAGCGTCCTAACCTAACATTTGATGGGTGGAGGGTCTAATGGTTTAAGAAAATGGTTGACATATGTATAATCATTAACAATAGTAAAAGGTACGAATATGCCTATAATGTTTGAGCATAAGAACGTAAGAACACGCAAAACAAAACTTTCTCTTCGAAACTTGACTGGCGATGCCATTGTAATCAACCTAGTGTTGTTACGTCTCCTTTTATAACCTTATTAGATTTTAGTGATTATTTATTGATTATTGGAAGTCGGTGTTGAGAAGATATTTCTCACCTCGAGTAATTAGCCACTTTCTTGGTGCAGACGTTATAATTTACAAGATTCGAGAGACTTTATGACAGCATGGATTAGTTTCGTAATGCGAACCCTCCCAAATTTCTAAGCATAGGGAATTCCAAGGATATATTTTTGCAATTTGAGATAGGAAAAATTCTTTATATTAGGTGTGTGTGTGTGTGTGTGTGTGTGTGTGTGTGTGTGTGTGTGTTTTGTACTGTTTGGAGTGAAGTATTAATAATCGGCTAGAAAAGGCTTACTAATAAGTTATAAAAATGTGAAACAAGTTAAAAATCATGCACGTTTCGCTGTGTGTCATCATTAGAGTAAAAGTACTGTTGTATCTACACGTTTAAGAACGTTTCAGTTGACAACGACTGTTCTCTTGACGTCCATGGAAATAGGGGAAAACATGGACTGTCAGCCACTCTCGCGCAGTGATTGATTCGCTCGGTAAGAGATCCCTTGCGTGTAACAGTATTGTACGAAAAATACGAAACTATAAATCTGCCACAAAACATTATGACTCAGAGCTTTATTTTGAATTTATCCACTTGTTACAAACTTAGCCCATAGGTGGTATACAGAGTCTGAGACAGCTACGCACACTCCAAAATCAATTCTCAGTGAGATAAAAACGTCTGACGTCTAAACATTGTTAAGGTATGGATGGACGGCAACACATAGCCTCTGTTATCGAAAGAAATGTTAGTCGCTTGTTTTGAAACATTATTGTCTAGATCATACCCAGGAAATATGATTCATATGACTTTCCAACGTACACACAGAGGCAGCTGACCCTGGCTGGCTTGGGCGGGTATCCAACCCGCGAGCTTCATAATACGAATCCAATGATCTTCTACTTGAGCTGCAGCCGCTCCCGTTTCTTAAAGAAAACTAAATGAGAAGACAAAAAGAATATAGTAAATGAAGGTTCGTAATACTTATTACAAAATAAAAAATGAAAATCAACATTCATTAGGGCTGTTCTTCTTTAGGACTAGGATATACTCGACAAAGTATAAGCTCTCACATACTTATTTATGTACATAAATGCTGTATTAATCTGAGAGAGCGGTGTACTGTGATTGCAAAGAACCGGTCAAGCATAAAATCCTGCACGAAAAGCCATTGAAATAAGTCTAAAAGAAGAATAAAAGCTTTAATGACAATAAT
>JAECUM010026107.1:0-24776 GCA_016617855.1 Megalonaias nervosa | reverse complement strand
TATATATATATATAATTTGACGATTGGTTCGTAAAATCTATTCGCCCTAATGTTGTGATACACTGATTTGTCCCCCATCTCTATCTCTCTCACTCTGTATACACACACACACACACACACACACACACACACACACACAGATATATATATAGTGGGTATATAGTGGGAATAGAAAATGAGGTTTCTAGCCCAGAGACCATTCCCCCTCCAAAACATATTTTTGACAAAATGTGTTTTGTCCGGGTAAGGGGTCTCTGATCTAGAAACGACTCATTTTCTATTACTACTATAACACCTACACGTAATTCCAGAATGATTCATTACTTAATTCCAGAATGATTCATCAGGTAATTTCCAGAATGATTCATCACGTAATTCCAGAATGATTCATCACAGAATTTCCAGAGCATTCTGGAACATATATAACTCGGTCAGGCAAACGATCGCGGAATTTCCAGAATGATTCATCGCCGAATTTCCAGAATGACTCATCGCGGAATTTCCAGAATAACGCTATAAAAGGCAGCCAGAATTTTTCTTCGTGGTCATTCTGCAAGTGGATCTGTACGTGAGCAGGTAAGTAAAACATTTGTTTGTTGTATATGCTTATTTATTTATTTAACGTGACAATATTATTGTTGGTCGTACAGGGTCTGGTAAAACAAATTGATTAGGGGAGGATTAAAGGTATTGATTGAGATTATTTTATTTCTAAAGTTTAGACAAAATTTCATACCCTATCATCATCATACTTTTCTTGATAATTATTTTCATACCTGCTAACTCTCATTGGTAGAATATCTGTTAACATACTGTCAATAATACGAAACTTGTATATTAAATCGTCAATATCATATTTTACGCCTCGCAAATAAGATCGTATCTGATCAAGTAATTTTTTTATAAGTGATACTTGCTGCTTTACAAGCACTTTTTTAGTCTCAAGTTGAGGCTCAATTTTCTTGCACGCTGTTGCAAGAGAAACACTAACACCAGATATTATTAATCAAAACGGGCTTAATGATGCGCCACTCGAAATTATACTAGAGCTGATCATTAGCAGTGGTAAATATAATATTACTCGAAGTATTTTACTACAATATCTGTAACATTGTTTTACGCACCAAAATTTTTTATAATAAAATTTGTAATGTATTAGTGCGTCAACATCTTGTTTTGGAATTTCCCCAGAAATATGATTGAAGTCAACGATCTGTTTTTTCATTATACAATATTTGTTACAGTTTTCTACAATATCTAAAACTGTAGCACCAACAATCGAGTCAAGAAATTCACTAAACATATTATTGTTAGGATCAGCTATAAAATCTCTATACTTATCATAAACATCTGACGAAATATTCTTATATCGTTCATCTGTCAATACCTCATTTTGTCCTTAACCAAATGTAGGAATCAAACGTGTTTTCTACTTCACGTTCATAAAAATCTGTTTCATTCACCAAATTACCGTATTCTCTTTCTGTTTCATCAACAAATCCGAGTACCAAGCTTATTTGATCCAACGTAAAATTTTTAAGGACAAGATATTGTCTGATAATTGCATATACGACTACGAAATTTATCAGCATTAATTTTTGAAGTGATTTTCGTCCAAGAAAGGTAATACGAGTAAAAGCATTTGCTCTGAGCCATAATTTTTCGTATTGTTTTGTAAATATTTTCTTGACTTCATTGTAATAATTTCGTAATGACAATTGTCTAGAGCGTTGGAGCGATGGAAGCGAAACATCGCCTTCATCTCTTATGTCGTAATAAGAATTAAACTTTGCTTCAAATATTGTTTGATTGACTTCTTCAAAAAACTTTTCTCGCTCATAATCGTCGAGATAACTAATTTCAAAAATTTTGATTATCTTTAATGATCTGTCAACAATAATCGGATCAAATTCTGGGTCTTTTTACGCATTATTAGTACAAATGCGTTCGAGTATGCTTTTATAATTAATTCCGTATCCGCTGTCATGGTAACGACTTTAACTAGAGTTTCCTTGTCGTGGTAGTACATACCGAGATACTTAAACATTTCTCGTTTTAAAAAACTATTGTATAACTCCTTGTTCCTTTTCATTCTTATTATCCTAGATTCCGCTAGTTTGTTGAGACGATCATAGTTATCGTATATTCGTTTTTCCTCCCGTGCTATTCATATTAATAGACCCGATCGTATTATCAAATCTATATTTTTAAAATCAAACTCGAGCAATATTTTTTAAACAGGATTTCAACTTGTTTTTGTTCTTCTAGACAATTATCAGGATGACAGTATCTGCTTATAATATCAAAGTTTTCTATTGCTTTTATTAATTGTGGTCCCCGCATATACATAACAAGAATAAAAAATCTTTCTTCATCTGATAATGGAGAATTTATCATTGCAATTGTAAACTTTTTCGTAGTATTTATCACACGTGCCGCTAGTGATTTGTTTCCAGCATCTTTTTGAGGTTGAAAATATTATCATAAAATTCTCTTGCAACGGTTATAATTCCTGGTTCAGACATTATTTTACAACGTTATATTAAATTTGATCATCGAGTGTGTATATTTGAAATGTTGTCAATCCTGGAAACGGATGTTCGGCAGCGACAACATAAACTCGAAAATATAGGTACTTGTTAACGGTAGTTGCAGATGGAATTGTAAAGTATTGTGCTGTTGAAATATACGTGTTTTCTGTGCTATACCATATTACCCAGTCGATATCATTGTTTCATCCTTCCAATCGCCTATTATAAATTCGACCGACACTAGAGTTTAATCGACCGCGCAAATGAAATTGCCAAATAGCAACTGCAATGGGACATTTAATTTTGACCCAAAAATTTTCAACTTCTCCGTTAGTAGTCCATTCTTGTCTATTAGAGAAAGCGTGATGAGGATAATTTTCAGGATAATATGATGATGCGCTTACCTCAAACCCAACTCGGTTATCAGTTGCCTTAAAAAGTGTTGGAATATATCCAACATTGTTTTTAGTTCGTTTTATACCACCAGATAGACTGTCAATGTACGCTTTTTTTGTCAGATCATTAGGGTTAACTGGAACATATGCCGTTGTTATTTTGTTATTTCTCATATTTATGTTACCTGACATTGGTCCACCAGATCGTTTAAAATACGGGGTGAGTTCTTTTAACTGAGCATAACTAATAGCATCAGTATCATTAGCTGGTGGTGAGGTTGTCGGTAATCCAGTTATTTTTGAGTTATTGCTCATTATCAGGTTACCTGTCATTGTGTCGCCAGCTTTATTGAGCTTGTTATCGTCAACAGATTTTGGTTGCGTATAACACACCACTTGTGTATTATCAACATTTGCTGGTGGATACGCAGTTTCCAACCCAATAATTATTTTACTCGACACATTAATATTGCCTGTAACCGTTCCACCAGTTTTGTCAAGCTTGTTATCATCAACATATTTCAACTGTAAATAACTTACCGCTTGAGTTTGATTTAAGTTTCTTGGCGGATACGCGGTTGCTAAATTTATTTATTTTTTTCCTGACATATCCAAGTTATCGCTAAAAGTTCCTCCTGTCAGTGATAGTTTGTTATTGTCGATCGTTTTTAGTTGTGCATAACTAACAGCTTGTGTATCAACAACATTTATTGGCGGAAAATTTGTTTCTAAACCTAGAACTAGCTGATTTGACATAAATTGGTTTCCTATCATTGTATCACCGGTTTTTTTTTTTTTTGTTGTTTTTTTTTGACTAATGATGACGTGTCAGTTATTGTTGGTTCGTCAGCGGAAACAGATCCCGTAAGTGCTATTCCAAACTTTGTGTAATAGGCCATTTTATGTAAATTATATAACATAAAATTATATAACAACAATGGAGAAGTCAGCGATATTAAATTTTGACACCGAACGATTAATCAAACATAAATAATAATAACGAACTTCCAGACTGTCATTATTTTATTGTTTGTCGTACAGTCTCTGGTAAAACAAATTTATTATTAAATCTCTTACTCAACGATAACTTTAACTACGATAAGGTATATATTTACACAATTAACTCACAACAGGATAAATACAAATTATTTAGCGATTACAATGATAAACTTCGTGATGAGCTTGACGCTGGCGATGATATATTTTAAATAAAACAACCAGAGGAATTATTTCCAGTTGACGAACTTGATTTGTCCGAACATAAAATAATTGTATTTGATGATATTCCTCTAAGCAACGAGGAGATGAATAAGATTAAGTCGTATTTTTCATTATCGCGTAACAAAAAATGTAATTCGATTTATCTTGCGCAAGGATTTACAACGTTGATAGATTTATTATGCGAAATACGGGATGTTTTATATTATTTCCTGGACTAAATAATGTTGATGTAAGAAATATTGCAAACGGTGATGTAACAGAAGATAAATTTATTGAATTATAACATGAAGCAACCAAGATAAATACTATTTCTTTTTATTTGATAAACTAGCGCATGATCCAGCTAAAATGTTTCGTTTTTGTATCGACACATTTCTATAGATGAATTTTACAGAGCGTATTAAAAAATGAATAATGGACAAACATTAACAAAAAATTGAATTACTAAAGAAGTTTATTAAAACTCGAGCTGCTTTTAAGAAAAAAGTTGAAGAGGCACGTCAAGGACAACGTGCTGTAGGAGAAGAAACCACCAAATTTTTTTATACCTGTTACCGAAGCAGTACTCGGTAAGCAAACAGAAATATCAGCATTATCTCCAGAAGAACTAAAAAAAGTACAAGAAAAAGGTTGTTAGGTTTACTAGGAGTAAGATCGAAAGAAGAAACTAAAATTTTTTTAGTTGAACTTGTAAGAAACATTGCTGATCCTGCTGCACGACAGGCTGAATTTAACAGATTAATAAAAAACCCGCTTGAGTTATAACATGCTATTGCAAAATTAACGGTTAATCCAGCCGAGTTAAGACGGTTAATAGAAATTTTGTCAAAGCAAACTAAGGAATTAGCTGAGAAACAAAACATGGTAACTGAAGCTACCGTAGAAATAATGCCTATCGAAAAGCAGATAAGATTTTATAGAAAAAAATGCACGTTATAAAAGACCATACGAAGAATATAATAATTTTATTGGTAGACATAATATCGAAGACATTAACAAAATTCGAGATTGGTCAGAAGAAAAATATAAAGATTTAACAAAAAAAAATTAAGAAAAATTATGAGAATTGGGTTAGATGCTGATGAAAAAATAAAAAATTTCGCAGAAAATGAAGATTTTATAAGAGCATATGATATTATAAGAGAAGGAATCATTGCTACAATAATACTTGAAACAGCACATCAGTATCTAAGTAAACCAGAAGGTTATGGTAAAGGTTGGACTTTTAAAAGACTACTTAATAAGTACGAAAGAGAACGAGATAGACGATTACCGGAGGAAAACACTGGATCTGGAGTTAAAATTTTTACATCAAACGCCGAATTGGTTGACAGACTTATATTATTAATAACATCAAAAGAAGCTGGAAATGAAAACACTGAAATCGACAACGAAATTGTAGATATATTTGATAATCTTAGATCGAGCAGATTATTGACATCAGACGAGTATGAAATTTTACATAGCGATCTTATCTAACAACTTTGATATAATGTCAACAACATTATTGCTCGACTCGTCACAAACAACGAGTGACTGCGCAAACTTTTCTGTTTACTATAATCCGCCAATAATACTAGATTCGAACAGTACGAAATCGGATTAATTTCTGCTAAAGTATGGCATTCTATGGCAAATGTAAAATTAAACGTCAATGGTGATTTTACATTTAATTCTGGTGCTTTGGTATCAGTTAAAATACCACAGGGGGCGTATAATGTAACTGATCTCAACAAAACGATAAGAGAGCTGATAACAAAATACACCGCCGCAGACAATTTTGAATTAACTCCAAACTATAATACGCTACGAGCGAGAATCACATTGAAAATAATTTGATAATCGATTTTTCATCAGCGACTAGTATTGCATCATTATTAGGTTTTAAAAACCAACAATACGGCAGTGTTACAGAACAAAGTATATCGTATGATGGAGATTTACCAGTTAACATAACAGAAGTAAATACAATGTTAATTAATTGCTCTATTGCTTCAATGTCGTATTCAGCTTTAGGAAGTCAAGGTCAAACAATCTATAGTTTTTCACCTGATGTCCCGCCTGGTTCACTGATGCAAATTACTCCTCGACATATAATATACTATCCGATTACTCCTGAAAATCAAATAACCAGCATAACAATGCAACTAACAGATCAATGAGGACGACAAATAGATCTTAACAATGAAATTGTCACGTATTATTTACACCTACGCGCGATCACTTCGTGATTGTAAGCGTAAATTTTGTAAACCTAATTTAATAACAAAGATGAGACAAAAAAAAGTTTATAGAAGAAAAATTGTAGGTGGGGTTTTTGGAAATATATTTACAAAAATAGCTGAAAACATCCCAGGAATTGCGCGTAAAGTAGCACCAACTGTGCTTGACGCAGGTAAAGCTATTGCTAGCACTGCTGGCACTGCAGTAGGACAAAAGATCGCTGATAAAATTAAAGGCAGCCCGCCTTCAGCATTCGAATAAAACGAGCAGTATCAGATATTGCACCAACAAAAGAAACAGAACGAGCTATGATAGCTACAACAAAAAGATTACTGTCACCACGTGGTGAGGAGGTAATGCGCAAACTTGTAAAGAAAACAAGAGAAATAACGCCTGCTGCTTTTTAGTTACTTAAATTTTGTGTGCCACACAATTTTGTGTGGATTATAGAATAAATGATGTCAGTTAAAAATTATTGTGATCTTGCCGAAGAACATAATACCGACGACGCAGTGACAGAATTCGAGTATATTGAATATCTTGACGAAAACTCAAACGAACCAAATAAAGCTGGCATCAGCACTTTTAACACAAGAGATGAGGATGTGTTTTTATTGCCGAACAAGGCGGTGTTAGAAGTGCGTGGTCAATTACTAACTATGATAGGCGTTAATATTGTAGATGGCGATGAAAGTTCACATGCCAATAACGGTTGAAGTTGTTTAAAAGTGCGCGGTACCAACTGGGCAATCAAACTGTGGAAGATATTTCAATGCACTTGCCTATAGCGAGTAGAATACTAAATATCGCCTCGTTCAGCGATGATTATTCGAGATCAGTGGCCACAAATATGATGTGGTTTAAGGATACCTGATTTGGGACAGCTGTTTCAAGCGAATACCGCACTGGTACTGGTAATCCTGCTCAAGATAACAATAATCTAATCGCCAGTTCCGCTAATAATGCAGCTGGTGATATTGGAGACGAAATAAGATTAGGTACCACAAGATTACGACGACAGCAATATAACGAGGGTTAAGCCAAACGAAAAGCGTTTGCCGCAGAATCTCGCCAAATAACAATGATGCTTCCATTAAGTACAATATTTGGATTTTGCCGCGAATATAACAAAGTTCTTCGCGGGATAAAACATACACTTATTTTGGATCGAGCTGATCAAAACGATTGTATAATGCACGCCGCTGGATTAGGTGAAAGACAGTTTGCTATTACAAGATTAGCACTGTGGATGCCACGAGTTGTCCCGTTTGTAGCTAAAACAATGGAACTCGAATCATTATTGACCGCTTACACGAAAAAACTATACTTCCAGCAAAACAGAATTTATCAAACAGCAATTCCTAATGCAACTGATTACACCTGGCGTGTTACAACTACGTCATGCGAACAATTACCTCGACATTTGTTCGTTGTATTTCAACGACAGGTTTGTCGTAATGATCAAGAAATGAACAACTCTGTATTTGATAACCCAGACGTTAGGCGAATCTTTGTTAGAGTAAATTCTAGACATAATCCCGAACGTGCAATCGAATGAAATTTTGCTGACGATGAAACAAAAAACATATCTCGGCCGTACATGTACCTTATGGAGGCTATGCAAAAATATCAGGACGCAGACAGTGGGTTTCAGATATCAGAAGAGGAATTTCGATCACTGTATCCTATCTTTTATTTTGACATATCAAAATATTCCGAACGAGTTATTGGATCGACTGTTGATATTGAGGTCACTTGGACGCATGGCGTACTGCCAGCTGAACAATATAATGTATATGCGCTAGTTGTCAGTGATAGATTCTTGACAATTGATGCAACCAAGGGAAGGATGACTGTCCAAGTGTAAATATTGTATGACAAACAAGTATAAATGAAAACGGAATACTCAACCAGAGAAATATACCTAACGCCGGGTCAAATTAAAAAATAATCAGCAGCTGTTGCCAAACGTAATTCTGTCTCTCTAATGATATCCCCAGAGACTGACAAAGTCGCCGCAGTGAAAATAATATTGACGCAACAGCAAATCAATAAACTCGATCGGGGAAAACCTTTTGTTTTCACACTGTCTGTTGCACAAACAACAGCGATGGCAAAACACGGCGGATTTTTTGGACCAGTATTTTCTGTAATTGCTAGCGCAATGCCAAAAATTTTACCTGTACTATGAACATTTGGACTAGCAGCAGCGTCAGGGGCGGTATCTGGAGCAACTAAAAAGACTGTATTAGGCGATGGAATCACACAACTTTAGCGTTAGTTTTATGTAACAAAAAAATAATATAATGCCAGCTAAAAGAAAAGCACAAGCAATAAAACCTAAAAAAAAGAAAACGATGACGAAGCGTTCTCGACCGCCAAGAAAAACAAAACAAGGGGGAATTATTCCTTTCGCTCCACTTTTAGCGGGGTTAGCAGGCAGTCTAATTCCAAATCTGGAATGACTCTACCAGGCAGCAGACGCCGTTGAGTAATTTTGATATAATTGAAAAATTGAATGACATTTTCGGATTTCGTGGAGTGTATTCTGAAGACAAATTAGATAATGTACCAGCAGGTGGTTCGTGTATTGTAAATATACTAAACTTTGATGATGGATCTGGCACTCACTGGGTTGCTGTCTATGATAATAATTATTTTGATTCTTTCGGACTTCCTCCAAGTGATCTTATAAAAAAAAATATATTTTAAAAAATTTAAAAAACAAATTACTCGTCTAATCAACTACAGCCGGTTGGAACATCCGCCTGTGGTTATCATTGTATTATGTTTATCCGACAGATGTCCAGGAGTGAAAACTCTGGAGATTCTGATTTTTTGAAGTTTATTTTGCAATTTGACAAGCAACCTTCTCACGCAAATGATGAGATTGCAGTTAATTTTATCTAAACTTACAAATATAAAAATGTCAACATACTGTCTCAAATATAAAACTAGGACAGTTAATAAGGATGAGACAACGGATAAAACAAAAAATAATAGAACGATGTTGAAAAGCATTTGCGCTGTTTGTGGTAGGAAAACAAAGTATGTTTCAGAAATCGACAACTGGAGCTGGAGTTATTTTAGTCGATGATTAATTGACAAAGGTAAATAATTTTTGTGGGTCAAACCTCGAGCAAAATTATATTTGATTTTTTGGATTTTCTGATAAAAATGATAAATTTTAGTCAAAATTCCTTATTTTCAGCTGATTGTTTGTTTGTTTTTGTCGATTTTTGATGATTTTTTAGCAAAAAATTGTGAAATTTATTAAAAAATAAAAAAATTAAATATAAAATCTCTGGAGGTTTGACCCTTAAAAAATAAAAAATTTTAACGATTTGCTTTGATTTTTTAACCATTTCTCCTTAATAAAACAGGATTGTTAGCTAAAAATTAGTAAAATTCAACAATTTATTCAAAATTTATAAAATATTTCCAGAATTATAATAATATGTTTTGCTGACAAATATTTTGTCGAAGATTAAAAATAAAATGAAATGTAATTGTGATTGTAATAAAGATCTTTGTATCGAACAAGATTAAATTATTACATACTGTCAATCATTGAATCGCCGTGAGGCAATTTGCAGCGGTATTGACATCCACAAGTTTTTTGGAAAATTACCGAGACCAAAAGAAGGGTGGACATTGCCGTGCCATAAATATACCGTGCCGTACAATCCTCTAGATAAACAACTAGATGAAAATGATAATCCATTACCAGGACAAGAGCCTTATAATCAAGTTGATGCAATAGCAATGCGTCATGATATTTGTTATCGTGATAACGAGCAAGATAAGCCTGGCTGTGATAAGATAATGCTAGATGAACTTAAAGATATGAAACCTACAAATCTACGAGAGAGATTTGATAGAAGGTTAGTGCAGGGAATGATAGGAACAAAATATAAGTTAGGGCTTGGAAAAGAATTATATGATGATCTGGCAGCTGAATTACATAAACCTAAAAAAAAAACAGTTTCCACGACGTAAGGTTGTCGCAAATGCCGTTGACGATATCTTTATATATTTAGTTGATGTGTCAAATCTTGCTCATTTTAACGATAACAAAAAATATCTTTTTAACGTTGTAGATGTTTTTAGTAAATACGCGTTTAGTGTACCTGTTTCGGATAAAAAAGGAATATCGATACCTGATGCACTAAAACAAATAATAACATGTACAGAAAGAAAACCAAACAGAATCTGGACCGATCATGGAGCAGAGTTTTCTAATAAATTGAAAGATTTAATCACACACTAAACGAGCTGATACATAAACATTTGACAGCTAAAAATCAAGCAGGTATATTGATGATTTACAGCAGATTGTTTATGATTAGAATAACATGAAGCACATATCAATAAAAATGTCACCAAATGATGCAATTAAAAATCCGATTCTTGCAAATGAAAACATGTACCGCAGACATAAATTTAAAGTTGGTGATAAAGTTAGAATTTCTCTGACGAAAAACATTTGAAAAAGAATTTACTCCAAACTGGACTGAGGAAGTATTTGTTATTGATAAAGTTTTAATGACAATACTTGTAACATATGCGCTAAAGGATCAAGCAGGTGAGCCTATAACTGGTAGTTTTTACGAGCAGGAACTACAAAAACTGAGCAAGATATATTTGTTATTGAAAAAGTTATCAGGAAAAAGGTAATAAAAGTTTAGTAAAATGGTACTTACGTTTGACAGATTTACATTTTATTTGTTTACATAACGATATTAGATATTGTCTGCGATCGTTAGAAATCGTCATTAGGTTCAATATCTTGACAAATATAAAATCAAATTTTATATTTTTCTGTCGGTCTGGAATTCTAATGTTTAAAAAGGGTTTTATCAGCCGCCAAAAGGACTGATTTTCATCTACTGTAAAATTAAATTTCAAAATTTTCTTTGTGATGTGATATTTTACATTACATCTACCAGTTGACGGTCTGCTGTATTTTTTTTTATCAACTACACTTACAATCTCGTTTTGTTCGTCGTTGTTAAGTAGAATGTCATCCTCTGTGTAATCAACCGAGTCGTGCTTATCTACGACTGTAGAATCTCCTGCTATAAAATTATCATCAGCCTAAATATCAGCAAGTCGTTTCATCAAATCCATATCATAATATATTTTTATCTAATTTATAATAATAAGATGACTAACGAGATAAAATATCATCAGAAAGTTAATATATTAAATTACCAAGAACTAGCGGAGGCAGTGCGAAAATGTTTGTCGGGGTATAGTTCTTATTCTGTTGACGTTATTGTTATGCAAGGTGATTCTAATAAGATTGTGCTAACAGTGGCAGAAAAAAATAAACTTAATGACAGAACATTTATTACACTAAAATTTAACAAAGATGATGTTTTAATGTTTGCTCATAATTGTCTTACCAAAACTGAGCTAGAAAATATAATTAATCGTCATATCTAAAGATGATTCTGTCAAAGGTTGATTGTGATGTTGCCGTATTTCTTATTCTATCTGCAACTCTCTTGACTGTTGCCGAATTTATCTTAACATATCTTGCCGCAGAATCAATTGATTTAAATTTGATTTCCTCCTTTGTTTCAAGATAACTAAAATTATAATTACCTGTGTTTCCTCGTCTGCTATTTTCTTGTTGAGTGACAAGTTCGAGGTTTTCTAGACGATTATCTGTTTTAATTTGGTTGACGTGGTATATTACCAAATCATTAGGTATAGGTCCGTTAAACGTTTCGTAAACAAAACAATGTGATAAATAATTAACTTGATCAGTTAGTGTTTCGAACTTTTATTCTAAGATAGCCGTCATTCTGTATTTTTCCTAATACTTTTTTCGTTTGGATATTTCGACTAATTCCTTTATCATTCGTCTCGTAAAGATCAAACACAGGATGAGGTTGAAATTCATCTTGCAAAGACAAGTTTTCAATGTTATCATCAGTAACCGCGCCGTTGACATGATATACTCGTTGTCCTTCTGGAATTTCATCACAAAACAATGTGTAAATAAAATCTTTCCTTAGCGTTATCGTCTTTAACGATAATCATCATTCCAGCTGGTGTTGCTTTAGCAAACGGTTGTCCGTATTCGACGTGAATCACCGACCCTAACATATTTCCCGCATACAAGTTATATTTGGGATGAACATGATAGTATTCTTGCTCGCTTGCGCTGGTCAGATTTTGTTTCAGTATACTATAAGCATTTTTATATCTCTAATTGGTTTTTCAACTAGCGCATGCGCATTGTGCGGTGAGATATTGATCGAATAATCAGTTAGATAAAATATTACATTATATAACAATGTTGAAGTTACGTGATATAGCCAAAAAGAGCCTTATAGGAGAACCAATAAAAATAGCCACCGCTTTTGCAGGATTTGACAACAGCTATCGGTTTGATAATCAAAATATTTTATCAAGTTTTAACTCTACAAATTTGTTTCATCTTCTCCATCCGACTGTAACGCCAGAACTTGCTGTGCATAAAAGTATCAAGCTAATAGTACAGTATCATGTTATTTTATCAAAGTTACATGCACCTCATAAAGATATACTTGATATAATCGTTGAAAATGTAGATTTCACTAACGAGATATACCGAACCATATTTAACAGCTAAATCACGAAAAACATTAGCTGCAACAAATATTTCATCAGTTGCCGATGAAATACATCAGGAAATAAATAAAAAATTGGAGGAATTTACTGCATCAGGATCAGGTTGGAAATTTGAAATGATAAAAGAAGTTTTATTTCACACAGTGAAATATAACGTACTTCTAGGTAGTTCTTACGTCGATCTCCCTCAAAAAATTAAAAACAAAAAATATTGCATAAACGTAAATAACGTTGATAACAGATGTTTTCAGTGGATTATTCTTTCCGCGATGTTTCCAGCAGAAAAAATGCTGATCGCGTTGACAAATCTTAATGGTATTGACTTTCCAGTTGCAGAAAATCAAATACCAAAGTTTGAAAAGTAAAATAATATTTCAGTCAATATATTTGGTCTTGACGAGTGTGAAAATGTTTATCCAAGGTATATTTCAGAAAAAGCTTCGCAATCGACAATAAACTTGCTGTTTTATAGGAATGATTACGTTAGAATAAAATAAAACTTTAACGGCCTAGTTGGTAAACAATGTAATAAAGAAAAAATAAGAAATATTTCTGTTATCGTTGTTTGCAAGGTTTTTCTAAAAATGAAAAACTATAAGATCATTTCAAATACTGTGTTAATGTTCTAAAAATAACAATGCCAACAGAGAAAGAAAAAGTTTTAAGATGTAAAAATATAATCATAAATTAAGTATTGCATTTGTTATTTACGCCCACTTCGAGTGTCTACTTGTTCCTGTGGCAGGCGCAGAAAATAATCCAAATAAATCAAGCACCAGAAAAATACAACAACATGTACCCTGTGGAGCAGCTTATAAAGTAATTTGTTGCGCTAACGAGAATTTTTCAAGTGCAATAAAATTGTATAGCGGTAAAAATCCTGCCGTGTGGTTACTAAAAAATTTAACAGATGATGTTAATAAAATTTTCAGCAGATTATCTAAAACAGCTCGAATAAAAATAACACCAAAACAACTTGACCTTTCCGAGGCAGTTAGGTGTCATATCTGTGAGAAACCAATGTCAAGCGATAAAGTGCGCGATCACTGTCATCTAACCGGTCAGTTTCGTGGAGTCGCACCTAATAATTTTAATTTGAAATTTCATGCGCCAGATATTATTCCTTCGTTTTACATAATTTCCGTGGTTATGATACTCATATTATTGTCGAAGCATTTGGCGATGAGGAAAGTAAATCTGAACTAAAACTAAATAATGTAATAAAATGTATTCCAAACAATGTTGAAAAGTATATGTCAATTACGCTTGGCAAATTACATTTCATCGACAGCTGTCTTTCCGTACGAGTACCTCGACGAGCTTGAAAAATGTACATTTCGTGCTTTGGTGGAGACTACGTCTTTCTGAAAAAATAAGGTGTCTTTCCGTACGAGTACCTCGATGACTGGAAACTTCCTGACAAAGATAAATTTTACTCGGAACTAAAAGGTGAAGGTATATCCGACAACGAGTACATATACGCACAAGAAATTTGGAATAAATTTGGTTGTAAGACACTTGGTGATTATCATGATTTATATTGATATTGAAAACAGATGTGTTATTGTTAGCAGATGTTTTCGAAAGTTTTCATAAAGTTAGTCATGACAATTATGGATTAGACCCGTGTTGGTATTATTCTGCGCCAGGATTGTCATAGGATGCTCTGCTAAAAACAAGTAGGGTAGAATTGGATCTCTTAAGTGATGTTGATATGTTTAATTTTATTGAAGAAGGGATCAGCGGCGGAATTAGCGTTATAACCAAAAAATATGCGGTAGCTAACAATAAATACTTAAAAAACCACGATAAAAATTTACCGTCAAATTATATTATTTATCACACTAATAATTTATATGGTTATGCAATGTTAGAGCCAATGCCGTGCAGTGGATTTAATTGGATAACTCCAGATCAATTTCTTAAAGAAACTGAGAAAAATCTCCTAGAAAATGTCAATTATTTTGTTGAAGTTGATCTTGATTATCCTCGACAACTTCATGATCTACGTAACGACTATCTGTTTTGCGCAGAGTCAATGATGATCGATTATAGTTTATTATCGCCTAAACAACAGACAATGACAACAGCAAAAAATTCGATCGTTAATAAGCTAGTTCCAAATTTACTTAGTAAACGAAATTACGTGATACATTACAAAAATTTAAAACAAGCAGTCGACCACGGCTTAGTCCTTAGTAAGGTTCACCGCGTGCTAAAGTTTAATCAATCTCGTTGGATGGCAGACTATGTTGATTTAAATACCAAACGTCGTGCTATTGCCAAGACTGACTTTGAGAAAACCTTTTTCAAGTTGGTGAACAATTCAGTGTTCGGTAAGACCATGGAAAATTTCAGAAAGCGAGTCAATGTTGAAATTATAAATGATGTAAATCGCAGAAATTTAGTCAAAGATGACAGTTTAGTCAGTATGAAAATATTTGATGAAAATCTTGTTGCAATAGAGCGAGGAAAGACAAATTTAAAGTTAAATAAACTGATTTATGTTGGTGCAGCTGTACGTGACATATCAAAATGGTTAATGTACGACTTTCACTATAATTTTACGCTAATAGTTTGGCCAGATTCGGAGTTGCTATTTACTGATACGGACTCACTTGTTTATAACATAAAATGTGAGGATGTTTATCAAGATATTTATGATCATAAGGAGTTATTTGATTTATCCGATTATCCAGCAAGTTATGGGTTTCATGATCCAGCTAAGAAGAAAGTCATCGGCAAGATGAAAGATACATTTATGTTTGTACCAGGTAGGGAATTTGTTGGACTAAGAAATGTATGCTGTAATTTTAGATGACAATAAAATGACAAGAAAAGCAAAAGTTATTCCTCGCGGATACGCAAAAATGTGTATGAAATTTAATGATTTTAAAGCAGCGCTAAACAATAATGTCGGCTTTATTAAAACAAATGTTATCAGATAAAATCATCACAAACTTGAAACAGATACAATTATAAAACGTGGACTAAGTAATTTTGACGACAGACTCTATTGCGACGACGGAATTAATACGTTTGCGTTTGGACACTGTTCCAGTACCAGAGGTGATATATTCGATATCATCTTTAATTAATTTTGTCTAAACTTTAGAAATAATGTTCGAAAATGTAACGTTAGCCGATCGAGTTAGTCACAAAATTAGAACAAAATAATTGTTAATGGCCAGCAATTTTCACTTGAATTAAATGATGAAATTTCAGGCATTTGTTTAGTAAATTTGATAGATTAAATCTCTCGCTGATTAAATCAGATAACAGCAAATATTTTGATTATCTTGAAAAGTTACGAGATGAGCTTATGTCAAAGTATGATAATCTTCACGATCCGATCAGTCAGGAAAAATATAGCAAAATAAATATTGCCTTAAACCTGTCGAAGGTTTTTGCAAAAGGTTGTTAGTACTTTGTCAACAGGGTAACAATGAGAGAGCTATTTGAATGTCATCAAAAAAGTAAGTGAAAAAAAATTAAATTTATATTTACCGTTGATGTTCTAGTGATAGAGATGAACTTCTTTAAAAAAAAGATAACTCTGTCTTCCTTATATTTTGACGGGAGATAACTCTGTCTGTCTTGCTTGTATTTTGACGGGAGATACCTCGCACAGTAAATTGCATAACATTGACCCTATGTTTAAAAGGAGAGAGTGTGTGCTTACATTACATGACCGTTGTGATTTTGTTTTTGTTTGTTTGTGAATCAGTATAATTTGTAACAGAAAATAATATTTTGCTCCTTTTAACTGAGAAATTTGATGTACATTATCTTGCATTATATATGTGCAAATTTCAGGCACTTTCTGCTATGTACACTGCAACAGCTGTTTTATTACCTGGGATGTTGCTTCATTTATGTAGTCTTTCCTCATACAAAATACATTGGATCGTATTTTATTCAACATACTGAAATGCGTAAAGTTGCATTTTTCATTTGTGTACTGCTTCTGTTCTGTTTTTGTTCATACATATAAAAAATACATTGGATCAGTATTTTATTCAGATTCAGAAAATATTTTTAGGTGCAACAAATATTTATTATAAATGAATTCCATGAATATTGCAATATTTCTGAAACAAAAAAAGTTTGATGAGGGATAAAATTTCTGACAGTTAACGAACAATTTATCTGTGTACGTATCATTTAACTCATCGCTGCTGTTGTATTTTTGTTTCAATTCAACTAGGCTGTAAAGATAATTCTTCTGCTAACATTGATATTAATATCGTTGTATTTTTGTAAAATAATTTCCAGGTGTAAACTCGCCTGGCACCCCTGAACCCCAAAGCGCCCGGATTCACTTAGGGGGTTTTTTATTACCCCTATCGCGCTTAGCAAATTGCAGAATTGATAATAAGTCTGGACAGCCCTCTGAATCTCTAAAATTGCGTTTCGTACTTAGCGATTCATGGGGGGGGGGGTTTACGCAAAATAAATATAACAATTACCCAGAAAGATATATATCCGACATCATCAACCTGCTCGTGAGGTACTCCTCTTTGGCATTTTTTTTTTATTTATTTTTATTCTGATTTATTTTATTTTTAATTCTGATTCTGATTCATTCATGATTTATTCAGATAATAATATTTATTTTTATTTTAAATGATTTAAATTATGTGGTCATGTTAATAGTAATAGAAAACAAGTGTTTCTAGATCAGAGACTCCCTTACTCCGACAAAACATATTTTGTCAGAAAAGCCTTCGTCATTTTGATCTAGAAAAGGTTGCTGAAGAAAATGTCAACATAGAAGGGTTTTGGAGGGGGAAGGGGGTCCCTGAGATAGAAACCTTACATTTCTTTACTACTTCAGTATACATTAAGAGTATACATGGAAAAGCTATATACTGCTGCTGCGGATGGTCTCAATGATGATGATGATCATATTATACACCATCTGTTAACAAAGTTACTTTCCTAAACAATTATACTTTTAATAGCATAATATTATTGTGTCTTATTGTGACATGGGTAGAGTTGGTTGAATAAGTAAGGAAACAAAATTTATATAAGATTACGTACAAATAAATGCATCCGGTTTATACTTGTTCGTTATCAATTACTAATGTCAGGGGAAATGATATATTAACCATCACTGCAAACATATATGCATAGTCATAATTATATTATTGCCATATCTGTTCAGCTAACTAGAAGAATGATTCTTTCGTTGCATTAAGTTCGAATTTTGGTGTACTGAATCTTCAATTGAGTTAGTGCATTAAAATTTTATCAGGTAAAAGGACAACCTGTCTAACATATAAAGGGCAGCGATAGGCTTTTACATTTTCAGCTCTCTATCAAAAGGATTTTCTTGTTGTTATTGTTCTAGTTTCCTTCAACATATCAGGGTTGATTAAATATTTAGTTTCCTCACTTCTCCAGGACAAATGGTTTCAGAAACTTCACCTGTCCTACCTTACTTGTCATTTGTCCTAAATTTGTTCTATCCCGAATGTGCCAGTTCCACGTACAATAGTCTGGTTGAATTACCTCGCTGTGCCAGGTTAGGAAATTGATAATAACAAATGCAAAACATCTTCCCTCTCAGTCCTTAAGGCACACACGCCCTTTTTCTTGCATAGCAATCTGTAACCTCCTCCACTGGGCCATCTAGGAGAAAGTTACATTCGAGTTTGCCACATTCTAGGGAAGAAGAACGTTTTAATGTCGGTTCATGTCAGGAAAAATAGCCCTATTGTAATTTACTCATCCTCGCTCAGCAATATAGCCCCTTACCTCAATATGGGGTAAGCCTCTGGTAGACTTGTTTAACTCAACAAAGACTTCCATTTTACATCTCGCTATTATTGGACCAAAGAACATGGACGGTTGACCCATTCAGTTTCAAGCAGGATGGTCTGCTCGCGTACGCCTTTATTCAAGTTCTGCAAAAGTCAAAACTTACTGTTCCCATTGCCCCACTACGGCTTACCCGATGGTGGTTCAACGATCTTTTTGACCTGTTCATATATCAACCTAGGTCTCCTCCCAGCAGGGGGAATCTTTCTGTCCCAATAAAGGGGCTCCGTCCTTCACAAATGCCTAAACATTTTCCACCTTATGCTTAGCAACAGGCAGGGTGAACCCTACAACTTGTTTCCTGACCTTATTTTACAAAAATAAAGGTTCCTACGGGGGCTGAAAAAATAAGGTCAATAATGATAAACCGAACCTTCTAGCTTTATTATTACTATTATAGTTTGAAAAAACGGATAATAAAACGTCTAGGTTAGCTCATTTTTGTTATTTTATTTTTGACTTTTTGTTTTTATTTTTATAGTGCGTTTAGTTTACTTACCGAGTCAATTAATTGTGGTCGTTTTTCACCCTGCCTGCTGCTATAAATTAAACAATTATTATAAATATTATCAATAATGAATATTGAAGAAGCACATTCAGCTAGATTAGCTCGAGAGCGATTAGAGGCAATTAGAAAATATTTACCTGTTCGTGATTCTGTCAAGCAACAACTACAATCGCGTCAGGAATCTCAAGTTGAATTTGAAGAGGATACAAAACAATTATTTAAACCTATCACAGAAACCACTAAAGGTCTTCTTCCTTTCTCTGAGAAAATTGCAGAGGCGACCGGCAAAATAGCGAAACGTACTAAACAAACGAAGAAACTTCGGCAAGAACTCCCGGTCGAGATAGCTGCTGCGTTAACAGCGCCTGCTGAACTAGCGCCTGCAGAACCAGCGCCTGAAGAACCAGCACGGGGCAAAGTTAATGTAACCGACAAATTCACTAATGTTGCCGTTAATGAAATCAAAGCGTCTAAAAACGTAGGTCAATTAGCTAAAAGTGCAGTCAGGAGTTACAATAACCGGAGAAATTTATTAAAATCTGATTATGCTGATGACGCTATTAGTCGTGAATTATGGTACAGATGGATATTTCGTATCTATTACGGAGCTGATCAAGCTAGAAATACTGATCAGAGGTTTATTGATTACAATAATGCGATTGATAACTATATCGCATTCATGCAGTTAACACCACAACAACAAAAACAATTACGGCAACAACAAAAACAACGATTACAGCAACAACAACCACAGCGTAAAGAGGAAGAACAACAAGATCCTCCTATGACCACAGACGAATGGTGGAAACAACGTGAAGAAAAGGAAAAAAGAGAGAAAGAATCCAGTAAAAAAGGAAAAGGTCTTTCTACCGGAGATGATCTTACTCTACGTCCAAACAGCGTTCTGTCCAATGTCGATCGGCTCGAAATTCTCATTGGAGGAGAACGAGCTGGAAATAATTCTCCAGAAATAATTAATGAAGCAGCCGATATTTGCAGACGGTTATTTACGGGCGGTATCATGGACGTTGATGTTTATCAGTCTCTTATTAACGAAATTGCTGATGACTACTAGAGTGACTGAGTACGTAATTAAATACAATTACTATAATAAAATGATCGTACATAGTACTCAACGTGGAGCTACCATGGTCAGGGTAATAAATTCATGATTACCAGTATACAAAACAACCTACTGAGATGGATTAGGTGATGTTGTTCAGGGTCTATTTAGAAGGATAGCCCCAAAAGCAATACCGATCGCAAAGCAACTGGGAATGAAAGCTATTGATGTTGTTCGTGAAAAAGGTATTGGTACTGTGGGTAACCTCGCTGGTAAAGCATTTTCAGCGATCAAAGATAGACTAGCACGATTAATACGACGAAAACCTCAACCAGTAAAATTACCTAGCACTGAAGTAATGCCTGCAAATATTAGTAAAATAATAAATCAAGTTGCTAATCAAAAACTAGCAGAGTTGGCTGATGTACCAATGTCAGAAAAAGAAAAAAATATAACCGCAAGTCTGATAGCAGGAAGTGGTCTTCGTGTTAGACGATAGTAAATATAATAAAGATGTTCAAACGTATATCTGATCCCGCATTCGACATGGACGCACCAGTACTCAAGGACGAGTCTGTGCGTGATTATCAATATTATTCTTATGACGGTCGAATTCCAGATCAGCGTGGACGAATTGAATAACAGGTTCAGGATACAAGTAGGTATTTCCTACCCGGTGAGGCATTTATTGAAGTAGAAGGTAAAAGTTTTAAAGCGGATAATACTGAATACGATAACGATGTTGGTTTTGGTTTTGTCAATAACGGTAGTATGGCTTTGTTTGACAGTGCCACGTATATGATTGATGGAAAAAATATTGAATCTATTCAGAAAGACGTTGACGTTGCTACAACGATATTAGGTCTAGCACGATATAGCGACGATTATTCAAGATCAGCTGGTCCATCAGTGATGTTTGCAAAGGACACTTCTGATCGCCCGGATCATAAACATGTAACAATAGGTAACGTAAGAGCTGCAGGAGGAGCTGCTGATGGCCCCGCAGTATTATCAATGAACGCAAATTTCAACTTAGGATTTGCATCACGTAAAACAATGTTGAAAGATAGAATGTTTTCATGCACAATTCCACTTTCGCATATTTTTGGATTCTGCAGAAATGTCAGAAAAGTTATTTTTGGAGCTAAGCACACAGTTGTACTTATAAGAAAAGCTACAGAATATGATGCAATATGGCACGTTAGATGAGCTGATGATGCTGCAACTAGAGCACTTCATGGTAAATGGTATTAACCAAACTTTCATTGTGGATGCCAGTAATGACTCCAACAATATTTGAAGAAGATCGGTTACTATCTTTTATGAGTCAAGGTGGTAAATCAATGTTGTCATGGTTAACAATGACCACAGATGCTGTTCAGAGTGCAATTAATGGTTTATTTACATGACAAATAGCCTCTCAACAGGGAATAGCCGCACCACTACATATATTCATTGCGCTTCAGGATAATACACGTGTAGGTAATCAAACAAAAAGTTTAATGATATTCGACAATCTTGGTGTTTCCGAGGTTTCCTTAAGAATAAATGGACATCAAGAACCATCCGAGGATATATTATTGAATTTCGAGGAAAATCATTTAGCACGTGCATATCATCGATTAATGACGTTTATGGGACGTGATCAAAATATTGATACTGGTTTACAAACATCACAATTAGATTTTGCAACCCTATATCCGATTTATTACTTTTCGCTCGAACATTTATATTTAACCAGACAGTCAGTAGTTGATATACATTTTCGAGCTCGTGTTAACAGAAATATTGTAGATATACCTAATTACAGAGCAATTGCTATCATACTCAGCGATAAATCAATGTTACTTGAAGGTGTTGGTGGACGAATGAGAGTTGTTGATGCTCCAGTAGAAAACATGTAATTAGGTCGTTTATGAATAGTATAATGTCATATAATCACGTTAGTGTCAGTCTGACTCCTGGTCAGATTAAAAGGCTACAATCAGCATCAAAAAATGACTGTGGATTAAAAATATCGCTAAAAAGAGAACAGATGAGCGGTTCAAATAAATTATCTCTTACAGAACGTCAGCTCAGGCATTTTAATGAATCCAAAAAATCAAATAAAGGTATAAAACTTAATCTGTCTGCGGGTGCCATTAAAGACATCGTTAAGACGGGTGGTATATTTCGACTTCTTGCAGCTATACCAGCATTAATTGCCGCTGCAGCCCCAGCTGTTGCAAAAGCAGCTGCATTAGGCGCTGTTGGAACCGCTGCTGGAATGGCATTAAAGAAAGCAACGGGTCAGGGAATCATGCACGCAGAAAGCTCAAAAAAAAAAAGATCACGGGCAAAACAACACGGAAGACGTCTAAGAGCACCAAACGTACCACAGCCGGGCCGTCTAAGATTATCAGGCCCAGCATACGGTCGCGGCCTCAGATTACCAGGGACTCCACATTCATGGTACGGAAAAGGCCTAAGATTACCAGGGACAGTTTACTGATATCTCCTATGTCCAATTTTGATTTACTCGATGCTGCTAAAAAATTAAAAATAAAAAATTCAGAGGAGTTTTCATGAGAGATCATTTGCCAAAAAAACCAAATAATATTGAAACCCGTATTATTAATCTCGACAAAAACTCTGGTCCAGGCACTCATTGGGTTGGATATGCAATTGGTCCACGTGGAATTATTTATTTTGATTCATATGGACTAGCTCCACCAAAAGAATTCTTAAAGTATGTTAGCGGCGATCAAAATATTTCAATATAGTATTCAACGCTACCAACACAAAAATTAACTGATCCACCAATATGTGGTCGAGAAGTACTTAACGTACTTGATGCTGTATCAAAATCAACAAAACCACCTGACAAAGTTGTACATGAATATACTACGACGTCACATTTAAACAGACGTTAATAAATATAATGGTAGATATTTACGGAAGATCTTCTCGAGGTAAAGCTCAGCAGCAAGCTGATTTATCTAAATACGCAACTCTCGATCAGCTCAGAAATGAAATTGACGATTTATTAAACATAACCAGTGTTGATCAAAATGAAGTAGTTGCTTTTCAGGATAAAGAAGGACGATTAAAAACTAGTAATATACAACTTCCAGATGTACTTATACGAGTTCCTAATGCGGTTGTTAATAATATAGTTACTTTTACTGATCAGGGTAAAATACAAGATTTCGGTACGTCGGTCAGCGATTATATTAAGAAAGCTGGTGATTCGTTCACGGCTAACATTATCATGAATCAAAATAAAATTATAGACCTTGGAAACCCAGCCGCAGATACAGACGCCGCAACAAATAGATATGTCGATGATCAAGAATCTAAGTACGTATTAGTCAACGGCGGTATAATGCGTGCATTTCTCAATATGAATAATAATGGCATTAACAATCTTAGAACACCGGAATATGATTTTGATGCTGCAACAAAAAAATACGTCGATGATAAGGAAATTCCTCTACAAAAATCAATGACGAAATGACTACACTCAGTAATACTTTTTCTAGACATGTAGAAACGTTCTTAAATTTTCGTAGAAATATAAACAAAACCATTAAAGATTTTTTTGGGAAACAACCAACCGTTGACATAAAACTAGCCGACGTTAACATCAAACTCAATGATATTGTCAGTGAAATACCTAACATTGTTCAAAAAACTAATCTGATTAAAATTCCACACGGACAAATTAAAAATATCGTATATACAGTAGCATCAGGATTAACAACATGGTCACAGCAAAATAACACTATCAAATATACCGCAGAGGTTACTGGTGTGTATAGACTGTCTATCTTCAGCTCTGCAAAGTTTAAAATTTATGATACAACATTTCCGTGGAGTCATTCAACCGATGCTTTCTCTGGAGTTGTATCTATAGTGTTAAATAAAGATGCTGAAGAAATATTTTTACTGGAAGCAGATGATCAAACAATAACCGCAACGTCTTACTGGTGGTGTCTGGAATTCGATGCTGAAACACCACAATTAGTTACTTGATAGAATAATAATGAGTAAATTTATCGATGCTCAACGTTACAGATGCAATCAGGTTTTGTGAGCGTCTGGCTAAACTAAATAATTTTATTGATTATTATAACACGAAAATAAAAAAAATATCGAAGGCGTATAGTTGTCATCGATATTGTTGTTTATTCTGTTTCTGCTGCTATTGCTGGAACACGATTATTATTATCATCGTTAACGATGACAGCAGCTGCTGTTGTAACCATCATCGTTTCGGCATCAACGACTATCGCGGGTGTTCTCGGTATTATAGCTAAAAAGATAGATACCTGTACAAATACTAAATTGCACGATTATATGATTAAATTACACACGGTGACAGAGGTATGTTCTAAACTATCTTT